>JAKVIS010004549.1:0-13641 GCA_033119425.1 Bufotes viridis
ATATGCAAAATAAATGTGGAGCCCCAGTTATGGGTCTACAACACAATGAAAGCCAGATATCCTTCAAAGGAAGGAAAACCAAGCAAAAGTGTGTCTCCATTACAGAGATCACCAAATCCACCATATTAAGTGGCCCCTATGTCAAGATCCCGCTTTTTTTACAAGCTTTAAGGATGTGACGGGAAAACCTAAGCCAGTTATCCATCCACAGACAGCTGTTTCGAGGTGTTGCCCCTCATCAGTGCGGAGTAGGATTCTGGCTAACCGGGAGCAATGCCTCGGAGACCACCCAAACACAACAATAGCTGATCTCCTCAGGGAGACCAGCTACAAAAAACACCGCAGAGCCTCACTTAAGAGTCTCAACACAGCAATCCGAAGTGCAAAGTTCCCTGGGAAAAGGGAATATGCAAAATAAATGTGGAGCCCCAGTTATGGGTCTACAACACAATGAAAGCCAGATATCCTTCAAAGGAAGGAAAACCAAGCAAAGAGGTGTCTCCATTACAGAGATCACCAAATCCACCATATTAAGTGGCCACTATGTCAAGATCCCGCTTTTTTACAAGCTTTAAGGATGTGACGGGGAAAACCTAAGCCAGTTATCCATCCACAGACAGCTGTTTCAGGGTGTTGCCCCTCATCAGTGCGGAGTAGGATTCTGGCTAACCGGGAGCAATGCCTCGGAGACCACCCAAACACAACAATAGCTGATCTCCTCAGGGAGACCAGCTACAAAAACACCGCAGAGCCTCACTTAAGAGTCTCAACACAGCAATCCGAAGTGCAAAGTTCCCTGGGAAAAGGGAATATGCAAAATAAATGTGGAGCCCCAGTTATGGGTCTACAACACAATGAAAGCCAGATATCCCTCAAAGGAAGGAAAACCAAGCAAAGAGGTGTCTCCATTACAGAGATCACAAAATCCACCATATTAAGTGGCCCCTATGTCAAGATCCCGCTTTTTTACAAGCTTTAAGGATGTGACGGGAAAACCTAAGCCAGTTATCCATCCACAGACAGCTGTTTCGGGTGTTGCCCCTCATCAATGCGGAGTAGGATTCTGGCTAACCGGGAGCAATGCCTCGGAGACCACCCAAACACAACAATAGCTGATCTCCTCAGGGAGACCAGCTACAAAAACACCGCAGAGCCTCACTTAAGAGTCTCAACACAGCAATCCGAAGTGCAAAGTTCCCTGGGAAAAGGGAATATGCAAAATAAATGTGGAGCCCCAGTTATGGGTCTACAACACAATGAAAGCCAGATATCCCTCAAAGGAAGGAAAACCAAGCAAAAGGGTGTCTCCATTACAGAGATCACCAAATCCACCATATTAAGTGGCCCCTATGTCAAGATCCCGCTTTTTTACAAGCTTTAAGGATGTGACGGGGAAAACCTAAGCCAGTTATCCATCCACAGACAGCTGTTTCGAGGTGTTGCCCCTCATCAATGCGGAGTAGGATTCTGGCTAACCGGGAGCAATGCCTCGGAGACCACCCAAACACAACAATAGCTGATCTCCTCAGGGAGACCAGCTACAAAAACACCGCAGAGCCTCACTTAAGAGTCTCAACACAGCAATCCGAAGTGCAAAGTTCCCTGGGAAAAGGGAATATGCAAAATAAATGTGGAGCCCCAGTTATGGGTCTACAACACAATGAAAGCCAGATATCCCTCAAAGGAAGGAAAACCAAGCAAAAGGGTGTCTCCATTACAGAGATCACCAAATCCACCATATTAAGTGGCCACTATGTCAAGATCCCGCTTTTTTACAAGCTTTAAGGATGTGACGGGGAAAACCTAAGCCAGTTATCCATCCACAGACAGCTGTTTCGAGGTGTTGCCCCTCATCAATGCGGAGTAGGATTCTGGCTAACCGGGAGCAATGCCTCGGAGACCACCCAAACACAACAATAGCTGATCTCCTCAGGGAGACCAGCTACAAAAACACCGCAGAGCCTCACTTAAGAGTCTCAACACAGCAATCCGAAGTGCAAAGTTCCCTGGGAAAAGGGAATATGCAAAATAAATGTGGAGCCCCAGTTATGGGTCTACAACACAATGAAAGCCAGATATCCCTCAAAGGAAGGAAAACCAAGCAAAGAGGTGTCTCCATTACAGAGATCACCAAATCCACCATATTAAGTGGCCACTATGTCAAGATCCCGCTTTTTTTACAAGCTTTAAGGATGTGACGGGGAAAACCTAAGCCAGTTATCCATCCACAGACAGCTGTTTCGAGGTGTTGCCCCTCATCAGTGCGGAGTAGGATTCTGGCTAACCGGGAGCAATGCCTCGGAGACCACCCAAACACAACAATAGCTGATCTCCTCAGGGAGACCAGCTACAAAAACACCGCAGAGCCTCACTTAAGAGTCTCAACACAGCAATCCGAAGTGCAAAGTTCCCTGGGAAAAGGGAATATGCAAAATAAATGTGGAGCCCAAGTTATGGGTCTACAACACAATGAAAGCCAGATATCCTTCAAAGGAAGGAAAACCAAGCAAAAATGTGTCTCCAATACAGAGATCACCAAATCCACCATATTAAGTGGCCACTATGTCAAGATCCCGCTTTTTTTACAAGCTTTAAGGATGTGACGGGGAAAACCTAAGCCAGTTATCCATCCACAGACAGCTGTTTCGGGTGTTGCCCCTCATCAATGCGGAGTAGGATTCTGGCTAACCGGGAGCAATGCCTCGGAGACCACCCAAACACAACAATAGCTGATCTCCTCAGGGAGACCAGCTACAAAAACACCGCAGAGCCTCACTTAAGAGTCTCAACACAGCAATCCGAAGTGCAAAGTTCCCTGGGAAAAGGGAATATGCAAAATAAATGTGGAGCCCCAGTTATGGGTCTACAACACAATGAAAGCCAGATATCCTTCAAAGGAAGGAAAACCAAGCAAAGGGGTGTCTCCATTACAGAAATCACCAAATCCACCATATTAAGTGGCCCCTATGTCAAGATCCCGCTTTTTTTACAAGCTTTAAGGATGTGACGGGGAAAACCTAAGCCAGTTATCCATCCACAGACAGCTGTTTCGGGGTGTTGCCCCTCATCAATGCGGAGTAGGATTCTGGCTAACCGGGAGCAATGCCTCAGAGACCACCCAAACACAACAATAGCTGATCTCCTCAGGGAGACCAGCTACAAAAACACCGCAGAGCCTCACTTAAGAGTCTCAACACAGCAATCCGAAGTGCAAAGTTCCCTGGGAAAAGGGAATATGCAAAATAAATGTGGAGCCCCAGTTATGGGTCTACAACACAATGAAAGCCAGATATCCCTCAAAGGAAGGAAAACCAAGCAAAGGGGTGTCTCCATTACAGAGATCACAAAATCCACCATATTAAGTGGCCCCTATGTCAAGATCCCGCTTTTTTACAAGCTTTAAGGATGTGACGGGGAAAACCTAAGCCAGTTATCCATCCACAGACAGCTGTTTCAGGGTGTTGCCCCTCATCAATGCGGAGTAGGATTCTGGCTAACCGGGAGCAATGCCTCAGAGACCACCCAAACACAACAATAGCTGATCTCCTCAGGGAGACCAGCTACAAAAAACACCGCAGAGCCTCACTTAAGAGTCTCAACACAGCAATCCGAAGTGCAAAGTTCCCTGGGAAAAGGGAATATGCAAAATAAATGTGGAGCCCCAGTTATGGGTCTACAACACAATGAAAGCCAGATATCCCTCAAAGGAAGGAAAACCAAGCAAAGAGGTGTCTCCATTACAGAGATCACAAAATCCACCATATTAAGTGGCCTCTATGTCAAGATCCCGCTTTTTTAACAAGCTTTAAGGATGTGACAGGGAAAATCTAAGCCAGTTATCCATCCACAGACAGCTGTTTCGGGGTGTTGCCCCTCATCAGTGCGGAGTAGGATTCTGGCTAACCGGGAGCAATGCCTCGGAGACCACCCAAACACAACAATAGCTGATCTCCTCAGGGAGACCAGCTACAAAAACACCGCAGAGCCTCACTTAAGAGTCTCAACACAGCAATCCGAAGTGCAAAGTTCCCTGGGAAAAGGGAATATGCAAAATAAATGTGGAGCCCCAGTTATGGGTCTACAACACAATGAAAGCCAGATATCCCTCAAAGGAAGGAAAACCAAGCAAAGGGTGTCTCCATTACAGAGATCACAAAATCTACCATATTTAGTGGCCCCTATGTTAAGATCCCGCTTTTTTTACAAGCTTTAAGGATGTGACGGGGAAAACCTAAGCCAGTTATCCATGCACAGACAGCTGTTTCGAGGTGTTGCCCCTTATCAATGCGGAGTAGGATTCTGGCTAACCGGGAGCAATGCCTCGGAGACCACCCAAACACAACAATAGCTGATCTCCTAAGGGAGACCAGCTACAAAAACACCGCGGAGCCTCACTTAAGAGTCTCAACACAGCAATCCGAAGTGCAAAGTTCCCTGGGAAAAGAGAATCTGCAAAATAAATGTGCAGCCCAAGTTATGGGTCTACAACACAATGAAAGCCAGATATCCTTCAAAGGAAGGAAAACCAAGCAAAAATGTGTCTCCAATACAGAGATCACCAAATCCACCATATTAAGTGGCCACTATGTCAAGATCCCGCTTTTTTTACAAGCTTTAAGGATGTGACGGGGAAAACCTAAGCCAGTTATCCATCCACAGATAGCTGTTTCGGGGTGTTGCCCCTCATCAATGCGGAGTAGGATTCTGGCTAACCGGAAGCAATGCCTCGGAGACCACCCAAACACAACAATAGCTGATCTCCTCAGGGAGACCAGCTACAAAAACTACCGCAGAGCCTCACTTAAGAGTCTCAACACAGCAATCCGAAGTGCAAAGTTCCCTGGGAAAAGGGAATATGCAAAATAAATGTGGAGCCCAAGTTATGGGTCTACAACACAATGAAAGCCAGATATCCTTCAAAGGAAGGAAAACCAAGCAAAAATGTGTCTCCAATACAGAAATCACCAAATCCACCATATTAAGTGGCCACTATGTCAAGATCCCGCTTTTTTAACAAGCTTTAAGGATGTGACGGGGAAAATCTAAGCCAGTTATCCATCCACAGACAGCTGTTTCGGGTTTTGCTCCTCATCAGTGCGGAGTAGGATTCTGGCTAACCGGGAGCAATGCCTCGGAGACCACCCAAACACAACAATAGCTGATCTCCTCAGGGAGACCAGCTACAAAAACACCGCAGAGCCTCACTTAAGAGTCTCAACACAGCAATCCGAAGTGCAAAGTTCCCTGGGAAAAGGGAATATGCAAAACAAATGTGGAGCCCCAGTTATGGGTCTACAACACAATGAAAGCCAGATATCCTTCAAAGGAAGGAAAACCAAGCAAAAATGTGTCTCCAATACAGAAATCACCAAATCCACCATATTAAGTGGCCACTATGTCAAGATCCCGCTTTTTTTACAAGCTTTTAGGATGTGACGGGAAAACCTAAGCCAGTTATCCATCCACAGACAGCTGTTTCAGGGTGTTGCCCCTCATCAATGCGGAGAAGGATTCTGGCTAACCGGGAGCAATGCCTCGGAGACCACCCAAACACAACAATAGCTGATCTCCTCAGGGAGACCAGCTACAAAAACACCGCTGAGCCACACTTAAGAGTCTCAACACAGCAATCCGAAGTGCAAAGTTCCCTGGGAAAAGGGAATATGCAAAATAAATGTGGAGCCCCAGTTATGGGTCTACAACACAATGAAAGCCAGATATCCCTCAAAGGAAGGAAAACCAAGCAAAGGGTGTCTCCATTACAGAGATCACAAAATCCACCATATTAAGTGGCCCCTATGTCAAGATCCCGCTTTTTTACAAGCTTTAAGGATGTGACGGGGAAAACCTAAGCCAGTTATCCATCCACAGACAGCTGTTTCGGGGTGTTGCCCCTCATCAATGCGGAGTAGGATTCTGGCTAACCGGGAGCAATGCCTCAGAGACCACCCAAACACAACAATAGCTGATCTCCTCAGGGAGACCAGCTACAAAAACACCGCAGAGCCTCACTTAAGAGTCTCAACACAGCAATCCGAAGTGCAAAGTTCCCTGGGAAAAGGGAATATGCAAAATAAATGTGGAGCCCCAGTTATGGGTCTACAACACATTGAAAGCCAGATATCCCTCAAAGGAAGGAAAACCAAGCAAAAGGGTGTCTCCATTACAGAGATCACAAAATCCACCATATTAAGTGGCCCTTATGTCAAGATCCCGCTTTTTTACAAGCTTTAAGGATGTGACGGGGAAAACCTAAGCCAGTTATCCATCCACAGACAGCTGTTTCGGGGTGTTGCCCCTCATCAATGCGGAGTAGGATTCTGGCTAACCGGGAGCAATGCCTCGGAGACCACCCAAACACAACAATAGCTGATCTCCTCAGGGAGACCAGCTACAAAACACCGCAGAGCCTCACTTAAGAGTCTCAACACAGCAATCCGAAGTGCAAAGTTCCCTGGGAAAAGGGAATATGCAAAATAAATGTGGAGCCCCAGTTATGGGTCTACAACACAATGAAAGCCAGATATCCCTCAAAGGAAGGAAAACCAAGCAAAGAGGTGTCTCCATTACAGAGATCACAAAATCCACCATATTAAGTGGCCCCTATGTCAAGATCCCGCTTTTTTACAAGCTTTAAGGATGTGACGGGGAAAACCTAAGCCAGTTATCCATCCACAGACAGCTGTTTCGAGGTGTTGCCCCTCATCAATGCGGAGTAGGATTCTGGCTAACCGGGAGCAATGCCTCGGAGACCACCCAAACACAACAATAGCTGATCTCCTCAGGGAGACCAGCTACAAAAACACCGCAGAGCCTCACTTAAGAGTCTCAACACAGCAATCCGAAGTGCAAAGTTCCCTGGGAAAAGGGAATATGCAAAATAAATGTGGAGCCCCAGTTATGGGTCTACAACACAATGAAAGCCAGATATCCCTCAAAGGAAGGAAAACCAAGCAAAAGTGTGTCTCCATTACAGAGATCACCAAATCCACCATATTAAGTGGCCACTATGTCAAGATCCCGCTTTTTTTACAAGCTTTAAGGATGTGACGGGGAAAACCTAAGCCAGTTATCCATCCACAGACAGCTGTTTCGAGGTGTTGCCCCTCATCAATGCGGAGTAGGATTCTGGCTAACCGGGAGCAATGCCTCGGAGACCACCCAAACACAACAATAGCTGATCTCCTCAGGGAGACCAGCTACAAAAAACACCGCAGAGCCTCACTTAAGAGTCTCAACACAGCAATCCGAAGTGCAAAGTTCCCTGGGAAAAGGGAATATGCAAAATAAATGTGGAGCCCCAGTTATGGGTCTACAACACAATGAAAGCCAGATATCCTTCAAAGGAAGGAAAACCAAGCAAAAGTGTGTCTCCAATACAGAGATCACCAAATCCACCATATTAAGTGGCCACTATGTCAAGATCCCGCTTTTTTTACAAGCTTTAAGGATGTGACGGGGAAAACCTAAGCCAGTTATCCATCCACAGACAGCTGTTTCGGGGTGTTGCCCCTCATCAATGCGGAGTAGGATTCTGGCTAACCGGGAGCAATGCCTCGGAGACCACCCAAACACAACAATAGCTGATCTCCTCAGGGAGACCAGCTACAAAAACACCGCAGAGCCTCACTTAAGAGTCTCAACACAGCAATCCGAAGTGCAAAGTTCCCTGGGAAAAGGGAATATGCAAAATAAATGTGGAGCCCCAGTTATGGGTCTACAACACAATGAAAGCCAGATATCCCTCAAAGGAAGGAAAACCAAGCAAAAGGGTGTCTCCATTACAGAGATCACCAAATCCACCATATTAAGTGGCCCCTATGTCAAGATCCCGCTTTTTTACAAGCTTTAAGGATGTGACGGGGAAAACCTAAGCCAGTTATCCATCCACAGACAGCTGTTTCGGGGTGTTGCCCCTCATCAATGCGGAGTAGGATTCTGGCTAACCGGGAGCAATGCCTCGGAGACCACCCAAACACAACAATAGCTGATCTCCTCAGGGAGACCAGCTACAAAAACACCGCAGAGCCTCACTTAAGAGTCTCAACACAGCAATCCGAAGTGCAAAGTTCCCTGGGAAAAGGGAATATGCAAAATAAATGTGGAGCCCCAGTTATGGGTCTACAACACAATGAAAGCCAGATATCCCTCAAAGGAAGGAAAACCAAGCAAAGAGGTGTCTCCATTACAGAGATCACCAAATCCACCATATTAAGTGGCCCCTATGTCAAGATCCCGCTTTTTTACAAGCTTTAAGGATGTGACGGGAAAACCTAAGCCAGTTATCCATCCACAGACAGCTGTTTCGGGGTGTTGCCCCTCATCAGTGCGGAGTAGGATTCTGGCTAACCGGGAGCAATGCCTCGGAGACCACCCAAACACAACAATAGCTGATCTCCTCAGGGAGACCAGCTACAAAAACACCGCAGAGCCTCACTTAAGAGTCTCAACACAGCAATCCGAAGTGCAAAGTTCCCTGGGAAAAGGGAATATGCAAAATAAATGTGGAGCCCCAGTTATGGGTCTACAACACAATGAAAGCCAGATATCCCTCAAAGGAAGGAAAACCAAGCAAAGAGGTGTCTCCATTACAGAGATCACAAAATCCACCATATTAAGTGGCCCCTATGTCAAGATCCCGCTTTTTTTACAAGCTTTAAGGATGTGACGGGGAAAACCTAAGCCAGTTATCCATCCACAGACAGCTGTTTCGGGTGTTGCCCTCATCAATGCGGAGTAGGATTCTGGCTAACCGGGAGCAATGCCTCGGAGACCACCCAAACACAACAATAGCTGATCTCCTCAGGGAGACCAGCTACAAAAACACCGCGGAGCCTCACTTAAGAGTCTCAACACAGCAATCCGAAGTGCAAAGTTCCCTGGGAAAAGGGAATATGCAAAATAAATGTGGAGCCCCAGTTATGGGTCTACAACACAATGAAAGCCAGATATCCCTCAAAGGAAGGAAAACCAAGCAAAGAGGTGTCTCCATTACAGAGATCACAAAATCCACCATATTAAGTGGCCCCTATGTCAAGATCCCGCTTTTTTTACAAGCTTTAAGGATGTGACGGGGAAAACCTAAGCCAGTTATCCATCCACAGACAGCTGTTTCGGGGTGTTGCCCCTCATCAATGCGGAGTAGGATTCTGGCTAACCGGGAGCAATGCCTCGGAGACCACCCAAACACAACAATAGCTGATCTCCTCAGGGAGACCAGCTACAAAACACCGCAGAGCCTCACTTAAGAGTCTCAACACAGCAATCCGAAGTGCAAAGTTCCCTGGGAAAAGGGAATATGCAAAATAAATGTGGAGCCCCAGTTATGGGTCTACAACACAATGAAAGCCAGATATCCCTCAAAGGAAGGAAAACCAAGCAAAAGGGTGTCTCCATTACAGAGATCACAAAATCCACCATATTAAGTGGCCCCTATGTCAAGATCCCGCTTTTTTACAAGCTTTAAGGATGTGACGGGGAAAACCTAAGCCAGTTATCCATCCACAGACAGCTGTTTCGGGGTGTTGCCCCTCATCAATGCGGAGTAGGATTCTGGCTAACCGGGAGCAATGCCTCGGAGACCACCCAAACACAACAATAGCTGATCTCCTCAGGGAGACCAGCTACAAAAACACCGCAGAGCCTCACTTAAGAGTCTCAACACAGCAATCCGAAGTGCAAAGTTCCCTGGGAAAAGGGAATATGCAAAATAAATGTGGAGCCCCAGTTATGGGTCTACAACACAATGAAAGCCAGATATCCCTCAAAGGAAGGAAAACCAAGCAAAGAGGTGTCTCCATTACAGAGATCACAAAATCCACCATATTAAGTGGCCCCTATGTCAAGATCCCGCTTTTTTACAAGCTTTAAGGATGTGACGGGGAAAACCTAAGCCAGTTATCCATCCACAGACAGCTGTTTCGGAGTGTTGCCCCTCATCAATGCGGAGTAGGATTCTGGCTAACCGGGAGCAATGCCTCGGAGACCACCCAAACACAACAATAGCTGATCTCCTCAGGGAGACCAGCTACAAAAACACCGCGGAGCCTCACTTAAGAGTCTCAACACAGCAATCCGAAGTGCAAAGTTCCCTGGGAAAAGGGAATATGCAAAATAAATGTGGAGCCCCAGTTATGGGTCTACAACACAATGAAAGCCAGATATCCCTCAAAGGAAGGAAAACCAAGCAAAGGGGTGTCTCCATTACAGAGATCACAAAATCCACCATATTAAGTGGCCCCTATGTCAAGATCCCGCTTTTTTACAAGCTTTAAGGATGTGACGAGGAAAACCTAAGCCAGTTATCCATCCACAGACAGCTGTTTCGGGGTGTTGCCCCTTATCAATGCGGAGTAGGATTCTGGCTAACCGGGAGCAATGCCTCGGAGACCACCCACACACAACAATAGCTGATCTCCTCAGGGAGACCAGCTACAAAAACACCGCAGAGCCTCACTTAAGAGTCTCAACACAGCAATCCGAAGTGCAAAGTTCCCTGGGAAAAGGGAATATGCAAAATAAATGTGGAGCCCAAGTTATGGGTCTACAACACAATGAAAGCCAGATATCCTTCAAAGGAAGGAAAACCTAGCAAAAATGTGTCTCCAATACAGAGATCA
The DNA here is from genome assembly GCA_033119425.1 of Bufotes viridis. Lineage (NCBI taxonomy): Eukaryota > Metazoa > Chordata > Amphibia > Anura > Bufonidae > Bufotes > Bufotes viridis. Next base: position 10,620 of record JAKVIS010004549.1, read on the forward strand.
CCAAATCCACCATATTTAGTGGCCACTATGTCAAGATCCCGCTTTTTTACAAGCTTTAAGGATGTGACTGGGAAAACCTAAGCCAGTTATCCATCCACAGACAGCTGTTTCGGGTGTTGCCTCTCATCAGTGCGGAGTAGGATTCTGGCTAACCGGGAGCAATGCCTCGGAGACCACCCAAACACAACAATAGCTGATCTCCTCAGGGAGACCAGCTACAAAAACACCGCAGAGCCTCACTTAAGAGTCTCAACACAGCAATCCGAAGTGCAAAATTCCCTGGGAAAAGGGAATATGCAAAATAAATGTGGAGCCCCAGTTATGGGTCTACAACACAATGAAAGCCAGATATCCCTCAAAGGAAGGAAAACCAAGCAAAGGGGTGTCTCCATTACAGAGATCACAAAATCCACCATATTAAGTGGCCCCTATGTCAAGATCCCGCTTTTTTTACAAGCTTTAAGGATGTGACGGGGAAAACCTAAGCCAGTTATCCATCCACAGACAGCTGTTTCGGGGTGTTGCCCCTCATCAGTGCGGAGTAGGATTCTGGCTAACCGGGAGCAATGCCTCGGAGACCACCCAAACACAACAATAGCTGATCTCCTCAGGGAGACCAGCTACAAAAGACACCGCAGAGCCTCACTTAAGAGTCTCAACACAGCAATCCGAAGTGCAAAGTTCCCTGGGAAAAGGGAATATGCAAAATAAATGTGGAGCCCAAGTTATGGGTCTACAACACAATGAAAGCCAGATATCCTTCAAAGGAAGGAAAACCAAGCAAAAATGTGTCTCCAATACAGAGATCACCAAATCCACCATATTAAGTGGCCACTATGTCAAGATCCCGCTTTTATTTTACAAGCTTTAAGGATGTGACGGGAAAACCTAAGCCAGTTATCCATCCACAGATAGCTGTTTCGGGTGTTGCCCCTCATCAGTGCGGAGTAGGATTCTGGCTAACCGGGAGCAATGCCTCGGAGACCACCCAAACACAACAATAGCTGATCTCCTCAGGGAGACCAGCTACAAAAACACCGCAGAGCCACACTTAAGAGTCTCAACACAGCAATCCGAAGTGCAAAATTCCCTGGGAAAAGGGAATATGCAAAATAAATGTGGAGCCCCAGTTATGGGTCTACAACACAATGAAAGCCAGATATCCCTCAAAGGAAGGAAAACCAAGCAAAGGGGTGTCTCCATTACAGAGATCACCAAATCCACCATATTAAGTGGCCCCTATGTCAAGATCCCGCTTTTTTACAAGCTTTAAGGATGTGACGGGGAAAACCTAAGCCAGTTATCCATCCACAGACAGCTGTTTCGGGGTGTTGCCCCTCATCAGTGCGGAGTAGGATTCTGGCTAACCGGGAGCAATGCCTCGGAGACCACCCAAACACAACAATAGCTGATCTCCTCAGGGAGACCAGCTACAAAAACACCGCGGAGCCACACTTAAGAGTCTCAACACAGCAATCCGAAGTGCAAAGTTCCCTGGGAAAAGGGAATATGCAAAATAAATGTGGAGCCCCAGTTATGGGTCTACAACACAATGAAAGCCAGATATCCCTCAAAGGAAGGAAAACCAAGCAAAGTGGTGTCTCCATTACAGAGATCACCAAATCCACAATATTAAGTGGCCCCTATGTCAAGATCCCGCTTTTTTACAAGCTATAAGGATGTGACGGGGAAAACCTAAGCCAGTTATCCATCCACAGACAGCTGTTTCGGGGTGTTGCCCCTCATCAGTGCAGAGTAGGATTCTGGCTAACCGTGGAGCAATGCCTCGGAGACCACCCAAACACAACAATAGCTGATCTCCTCAGGGAGACCAGCTACAAAAAACACCGCAGAGCCTCACTTAAGAGTCTCAACACAGCAATCCGAAGTGCAAAGTTCCCTGGGAAAAGGGAATATGCAAAATAAATGTGGAGCCCCAGTTATGGGTCTACAACACAATGAAAGCCAGATATCCCTCAAAGGAAGGAAAACCAAGCAAAGGGGTGTCTCCATTACAGAGATCACCAAATCCACCATATTAAGTGGCCCCTATGTCAAGATCCCGCTTTTTTACAAGCTTTAAGGATGTGACGGGGAAAACCTAAGCCAGTTATCCATCCACAGACAGCTGTTTCGGGGTGTTGCCCCTCATCAGTGCGGAGTAGGATTCTGGCTAACCGGGAGCAATGCCTCGGAGACCACCCAAACACAACAATAGCTGATCTCCTCAGGGAGACCAGCTACAAAAAGCACCGCGGAGCCTCACTTAAGAGTCTCAACACAGCAATCCGAAGTGCAAAGTTCCCTGGGAAAAGGGAATATGCAAAATAAATGTGGAGCCCCAGTTATGGGTCTACAACACAATGAAAGCCAGATATCCCTCAAAGGAAGGAAAACCAAGCAAAGAGGTGTCTCCATTACAAAGATCACCAAATCCAAAATATTAAGTGGCCTCTATGTCAAGATCCCGCTTTTTTACAAGCTTTAAGGATGTGACGGGGAAAACCTAAGCCAGTTATCCATCCACAGACAGCTGTTTCGGGGTGTTGCCCCTCATCAGTGCGGAGTAGGATTCTGGCTAACCGGGAGCAATGCCTCGGAGACCACCCAAACACAACAATAGCTGATCTCCTCAGGGAGACCAGCTACAAAAACACTGCGGAGCCTCACTTAAGAGTCTCAACACAGCAATCCGAAGTGCAAAGTTCCCTGGGAAAAGGGAATATGCAAAATAAATGTGGAGCCCCAGTTATGGGTCTACAACACAATGAAAGCCAGATATCCCTCAAAGGAAGGAAAACCAAGCAAAGAGGTGTCTCCATTACAGAGATCACCAAATCCACCATATTAAGTGGCCCCTATGTCAAGATCCCGCTTTTTTACAAGCTTTAAGGATGTGACGGGAAAACCTAAGCCAGTTATCCATCCACAGACAGCTGTTTCGAGGTGTTGCCCCTCATCAGTGCGGAGTAGGATTCTGGCTAACCGGGAGCAATGCCTCGGAGACCACCCAAACACAACA
>JAKVIS010004550.1:0-13836 GCA_033119425.1 Bufotes viridis
ACGTAATGATTGCGGAGGACCTCAAATGCCAGGGCAGTACAAACACTCACATTGCGCACCCCATTTTAGAAAGAAAGACCCCCAAGTTGCACCTCCGTTGAGGGTGCGGTGAGTTCCATGTGAAAATTTCCATTTTGGTCACAAGTTAGTGTTAAATAAAAGTCAAACAAAAATATGAATTTCCGCTAACTTGTGACAAAAAAAAAAGATTTTCTAGTAGACTCGCCATGCCCCTCACAGAATACCTTGGGGTGTCTTCTTTCCAAAATGGGGTCACTTGTAGGGCATTTATACTGCCCTGGCATTTTAGGGGTCCTAATTGCGTGAGTGAATCTAAATGCGTAAAAATGCCCGGAAGTGAAATCCTAAGCTGTATTCATTGGTTTTAGGGTCCCCTGTTGCGCATCTTGGCTGCAAAAAAGTGTCACTCATGTGGTACGCGCTTCTCCAGGAGAAGTAGGGCAATGTGCTTGGGAATTGTATTTTTATATATACCCATACTTTTGTGTGAGAAATATCGCTGTAAACGACAACTTTTTAAATTTTTTCATACAAAGTTGTCAATTTACAGAGATATTTCTCTCACCCAACATGGGTATATGTAAAATACACCCCAAAACACATTGCCCTACTTCTCCTGAGTACGGCGATACCACATGAGTGACACTTTTTGCAGCCTAGGTGCGCAAAGGGGCCCAAATTCCAACGAGTACCTTTAGGTTTTACATGGCTGCTCACACTCTAGCCCCGCCCAAAATGCCAGAACAGTACAAACACCCCACAAATGACCCCATTTGGAAAGAAGACACCCTAATGGCATTGCTGAGGGGCATAGTGAGTCCATGAAAATTGAACTTTTTGTCAAAAAGTTAGCGGAAAGGGAGACTTTGTGAGAAAACAATAAAAATCAATTTCCGCTAACTTGTGCCAAAAAAATCTTCTATGAACTCGCCATGCTCCTCACGGAATACCTTGGGGTGTCTTCTTCCAAAATGGGGTCACATGTGGGGTATTTACACTGCCCTGGCATTTTAGGGGCCCTAAAGCGTGAGAAGAAAAATGCGTAAAAATGCCCTTCTAAAAGGTACTCATTGGAATTAGGGCCCCTTTACGCATCTTGGCTGCAAAGTGTCACACATGTGGATCGCCACGTTACTCAGGATAAGTAGGGCAAGTGTTTGGGGTGCATTTTTACATATACCACATGTTGGGTGAGAGAAATACCTCTGTAAATTGACAACTTTGTATAAAATTTTTTAAAAGTTGTCATTTACAGAGATATTTCTCACACAAAGTATGGGCATATGTAAAAATACACCCCAAAACACATTGCCCTACTCGTCCTGAGTACGGCGATACTCACATGTGTGACACTTTTTTGCAGCCAAGATACATAAGAGGCCCTAAATCCAATGAGTACCTTTAGGATTTCACAGGGCATTTTTACGCATTTGGATTCTCACGCTTTAGAGCCCCTAAAATGCCAGGAGCAGTATAAATACCCCACACGTGACCCTATTTTGGAAAGAAGACACCCCAAGATATTCCGTGAGGGGCATGGCGAGTTCACAGAATTTTTTTTTTGGCGCAAGTTAGCGGAAATTGATATATTTTTTTTTTTTACAAAGTCTCATATTCACTAACTTGTGACAAAAATAAAATTTTACATGAACTCACCCATACCCCTCACGGAATACCTTGGGGTGTCTTCTTTCTAAAATGAGGTCACATGTGAGGTGTTTATACTGGTCCTGGCATTTTAGGGGTCTCTAAAGTGTGAGGAAGAAGTCTGGAATCTAAATCGTAAAAATGCTCCTGTGAAAGCTCCTAAAGGTACTCGTTAGATCTGGGCCCCATTGCGTTCAGCCTGCAAAAGTAACACACATGTGGTATCGCCGTACTCAGGAGAAGTAGGCAATGTGTTTTGGGGTGTATTTTTACACCCTGGATGTAGAAATATCTCTGTAAATGACAACTTTTTAAAATTTTTATACAAAGTTGTCAGTTTACAGAGATATTTCTCTCACCCAACATGGGTATATGTAAAAATACACCCTAAAACACATTGCCCTACTTCTCCTGAGTACGGCGATACCACATGAGTGACACTTTTTGCAGCCTGGAGTGCGCAAAGGGGCCCAAATTCCAACGAGTACCTTTAGGCTTTACAGGGCTGCTCACAATTTAGCCCCGCCCAAAATGCCAGAACAGTAAACACACCCCACAAATGACCCCATTTCGGAAAGTAGACACCCCAAGGTATTCACTGAGGGGCATAGTGAGTCCGTGGGAGATTCAAATTTTTTTTTGCCAGAAAGTAGCAGAAATGGAAACTTTATTATTATTATTTTTCCTCAGAAAGTGTCATTTTCCGCTAACTTGTGAAAAGAAATGAAATGATACATGAACTCGCCATGCCCCTCCGCGAATACTTTGGGGTGACTTCTTTCTAAAATGGTGTCATTTGGGGAGTATATTATACTTTCCTGACATTCTAGCACCTGAAGAAACATGACAGGTGCTCAGAAAGTCAGAGCTGCTTCAAAATGCCGAAATTCACTTTTTGCACCATAGTTTGTAAACGCTTATAACTTTTACCCAAACCAATAAATATACACTTATTGGATTTTTTAATCAAAGACATGTAGAATAATAAATTTTGCAAAAATGTATATAGAAATGTAGTTTTTTTAAAAAAATTTACAACAAAAAGTGAAAAATGTAATTTTTTTGCAAAAATTTCGGTCATTTTTTATTAATAAAACTGAAAACCAAAATAGGGCCTATGGAGTATACATCAGTCAAAAATTCTCCATTGGTCAGAGTCACACTTCCAACATATAATTAGAGATGGCCCGAACTATCCGCCGGCGAACAGTTCCCGGCGAACATAGCTTGTTCGCGTTCGCCTCAACGGGCGAACACATGTGATGTTCGGTCCGCCCCTATACATCATCATTGAGCAAACTTTGACCCTGTACCTCACAGTCAGCAGACACATTCCAGCCAATCAGCAGCATACCCTCCCTCTCAGACCCTCCCACCTCCTGCACAGCATCCATTTTAGATTCATTCTGAAGCTGCAGTCTTAGTGAGAGGAGGGAGAGTGTAGTTGCTGCTGATTTAATAGGGAAATCGATAGCTAGGCTAGTGAATTCAGTGTCCACTCCAGTCCTGAAAGACTCATCTGATCTCTGCTGTAAGGACAGCGTCCTGACAGCACCCCAAAAGCCCTTTTAGGGCTGCAACATTAGTCTGCTTTTTTTTTCCTTTATATACATATTGCAGTTGCCTGGCCTGCCTGTGTGTGAGGAGCTGCAGGCCCACAGACTGTAGTGTGCCCACTGCCAGTGCCCACCCCTGTCATCCCGTGTGGCACAGGACTTTGCATCAAAACAGGCATTTAATTTTTACACTTTAGTGTCATTTCAGTTGCTTGCCTGCTGCCAGTGTGTGTCAGGCCCACTTCCACTGACTGTAGTGTGCCCACTGCCAGTGCCAACCACTGATACCGGGTGGCACAGTAGCTTGCCGATAAATAAGGCATTTAATTTTTAGACAGTAGTCTAAATTCAGTTGCTTGCCTGCTGCCAGTGTGTGTCAGGCCCGCTTCCACTGACTGTAGTGTGCCCACTGCCAGTGTCCACCACTCATACCGGCTGGCACATGACTTTGCATAAAAAGGCATTCAATTTTACACTTTAGTGTAATTTCAGCTGCTTGCCTGCTAGTGTATGTCAGGCCGACTTCAACTGACTGTAGTGTGCCCACTGCCAGTGCCCACCCCTGTCATCCCGTGTGGCACAGGACTTTGCATCAAAAACAGGCATTTAATTTTTACACTTTAGTGTCATTTCAGTTGCTTGCCTGCTGCCAGTGTGTGTAGGCCGACTTCCACTGACTGTAGTGTGCCCACTGCCAGTGCCCACCCCTGTCATCCCGTGTGGCACAGTACTTTGCATCAAAAAAGGCATTTAATTTTTACACTTTAGTGTAATTTCAGTTGCTTGCCTGCTGCCAGTGTGTGTCAGGCCCACTTCCACTGACTGTAGTGTGCCCATTGCCAGTGCCAACCACTGATACCGGGTGGCACAGTAGCTTGCCGATAAATAAGGCATTTAATTTTTAGACAGTAGTCTAAATTCAGTTGCTTGCCTGCTGCCAGTGTGTGTCAGGCCCTCTTCCACTGACTGTAGTGTGCCCACTGCCAGTGCCAACCACTGATACCGGGTGGCACAGTAGCTTGCCGATAAATAAGGCATTTAATTTTTAGACAGTAGTCTAAATTCAGTTGCTTGCCTGCTGCCAGTGTGTGTCAGGCCCGCTTCCACTGACTGTAGTGTGCCCACTGCCAGTGCCAACCACTGATACCGGGTGGCACAGTAGCTTGCCGATAAATAAGGCATTTCATTTTTAGACAGTAGTCTAAATTCAGTTGCTTGCCTGCTGCCAGTGTGTGTCAGGCCCTCTTCCACTGACTGTAGTGTGCCCACTGCCAGTGCCAACCACTGATACCGGGTGGCACAGTAGCTTGCCGATAAATAAGGCATTTCATTTTTAGACAGTAGTCTAAATTCAGTTGCTTGCCTGCTGCCAGTGTGTGTCAGGCCCTCTTCCACTGACTGTACTGTGCCGACTGCCAGTGCCAACCACTGATACCGGGTGGCACAGTAGCTTGCCGATAAATAAGGCATTTAATTTTTAAACAGTAGTCTAATTTCAGTTGCTTGCCTGCTGCCAGTGTGTGTCAGGCCCACTTCCACAGACTGTAGTGTGCCCACTGCCAGTGCCAACCACTCATACCGGGTGGCACAGTACCTAGCACGCGTAGTACCACTTATCTAAAAAAAAAATGACAGGCAGAGGCAGGCCACCCCGCAGGGGCCGTCGTGGTCGTGGTGCTGTTATTTCCACTGTCCCTGGAATAATGCCCAGTTTTCAGAGGCCACGTACCCTGAACCCGAAAAATTCTAAAGGACATAGTTGTCTGGCTAAGACAGGACACCCAATCTTCAACAGCTTCCGCTAAGAACCTTGACGCACCGTCTTCCTCCAGCTCAGCTTCGGTCACCTGCTCTCAAGTTACCACGCACCCGCCCGTCGCCACCACCAACACTACCACCACAGCCACCACAGCCGCTTCACTTGATCCGTCTGAGGAGTTATTTACACATCAGTTGGATGCAATTAGTGATGCGCAACCATTATTGCCAGATGATGTAGATTACAGGGATATGTCTCAGTCAGGTAGGATTACACACATGGACGTACAGTGTGGTGATGATGATGATGATGTTGTACCCGCTGCTGCTTCCTTTGCTGAGGTGTCAGATACAAGTGAAGCGGTTGATGATGACGATGTGTCCACGGATGCCACGTGGGTGCCTGCTCGAAGAGAAGAAGAGGGGAAAGTTCTAAAGGGAGACAGAGAGAATGAGGAGACGAGTTGGAAGCAGGGGAGGTCGTCGCAAGGAGTTAGTGGCACAGTCAGACAGCATGTATCGGCACCTGGGGTCAGCCAGACAGCACGCCAGTCAACGCATGCTGTTGCCACCACCAGAATGCCGTCATTGCAAAGCTCAGCAGTGTGGCATTTTTGTGTGTGTCTGCCTCTGATAAAAGCAATGCCATTTGCAACCTGTGCCAAAGAAACTGAGTCGTGGGAAGTCCAACACCCACCTTGGTACAACTGCTTTGCGAAGGCACATGATCTCACATCACAAACGCCTATGGGATCAACACATGAGTACAAGCAGCACACAAACTCAAAGCCACCATGCTCCTCCTGGTCCAGCATCTTCAGCCACGTCAACCACTGCTGTCCTCCCTGCCCCCTCTCAACCACCCGCCACTCCATCTCTCACCTTCAGCAGTTCCTGCTCATCTGCCCACAGTCAGGTGTCTGTCAAGGACATGTTTGAGCATAAGAAGCCAATGTCACAAAGTCACCCCCTTGCCCGGCGACTGACAGCTGGCTTGACGGAACTCTTAGCCCGCCAGCTTTTACCATACCAGCTGGTAGAGTCTGAGGCCTTCAAAAAATTGTCGCTATTGGGACACCACAGTGGAAGGTACCCGGACGAATTTTTTTCAAAAAGGCAATCCCAAACCTCTACCATGTCATTGAAAAGGAAGTCATGGCATCTCTGGCATACAGTGTTGGGGCAAGGGTCCATCTGACCACTGATACCTGGTCTGCAAAGCACGGTCAGGGCAGGTATATCATGTATACTGCGCATTGGGTCAACCTGCTGACGGCTGACAAGCATGGAATGCGTGGCTCCGCAGCGGAGTTGGTGACACCACCACGACTTGCAGGCAGACCTACTGCCACCTCCTCTACTCCTACTCCATCCTCTTTGATATCCTCCTCGGCTGAGTCCCCTTCTGCTGCGGCATCTGGCTGCACATCAACTGATTCCCCCAGCTCCCCAGGGGCTATTCCACATCCCGGATACGACAGTGTCACGCTATCTTGGGGTTGACTTGCCTGAAAGCAGAGAGCCACACAGGACCAGCACTCCAGTCTGCCCTGAACGCACAGGTGGATCAGTGGCTGACCCCGCACCAACTGGAGATCGGCAAAGTGGTGTGTGACAATGGAAGCAATCTGTTGGCGGCATTAAATTTGGGCAAGTTGTCACATGTGCCGTGCATGGCACATGTGTTGAATCTGATTGTACAACGCTTTGTGTCTAAGTACCCAGGCTTACAGGACGTCCTCAAGCAGGCCAGGAAGGTGTGTGGCCATTTCAGGCGTTCCTTCCTACACGGCCATGGCGCACTTTTCCGATATTCAGCGGCGAAACAACATGCCAGTGAGGCGCTTGATATGCGACAGCCCGACACGTTGGAATTCAACACTCTAATGTTTGACCGCCTGCTCCAACAAGAAAAAGCCGTCAACGAGTATTTTTATGACCGGGTGCTAGGACAGCCTCTGCGGAGCTGGGAATCTTTTGCCACGTTACTGGACACTCATGCGCAATGCCTGTAGGCTCATGCGTCCTTTTGAGGAGGTGACAAACCTAGTCAGTCGCACCGAAGGCACCATCAGCGACCTCATCCCATTTGTTTTCTTCCTGGAGCGTGCCCTGCGAAGAGTTCTGGATCAGGCTGTAGATGAGCGTGAAGAGGAAGAGGAAGAGTTGTGGTCACCATCACCACCAGAAACAGCCTTGTCATCATCGCTTGCCGGACCTGCAGCAACGCTGGAAGAGGAGTATGAGGAAGAGGAGTCAGAGGAGGAATGTGGCGGCTTTGAGGAGGAGGAAGACCAACCACAGCAGGCACCCCAGGGTGCTCATTGTTGTCACCTATCTGGGACCCATGGTGTTGTACGTGGCTGGGGGAAGAACAGACCGTCAATGACATCAGTGAGGACGAGGAACGGGAAATGAGTAGCTCTGCATCCAACCTTGTTCAAATGGGGTCTTTCATGCTTTCATGTCTGTTGAGGGACCCACGTATAAAAAGGATAAAAGAGAACGATCTGTACTGGGTGGCCACGCTACTAGACCCCGGTATAAGCAGAAAGTGGCAGAAATGTTACCAAATTACCGAAAGTCGGAAAGGATGCAGCAGTTCAAAACCAAACTAAAAATATGCTTTACACAGCTTATAAGGGGGATGTCACAGCACAGCGGGAATCTAACAGGGGAAGAGGTGAGTGTAATCCTCCTCCTACCACGGCGGCAAGGACTGGACGATTTACAGATGTGTTGTTGATGGAGGACATGCGGAGCTTTTTCAGTCCTACTCATCGCCACAGCCCTTCGGGATCCAGCCTTAGAGAACGACTCGACCGACAGGTAGCAGACTACCTCGCCTTAACAGCAGATATTGTAAGGATACGGTGGTTTGCGCTCCAGCCTGGATCATGCCCTGTGTAACCATGACAACGATCGCTGTTTGCCTCCCAGGCTGGAAGCAGTGGCCGCTGGGCCGTCTAAGGTGGCTCCGCCCACCCACACTTGGTCAATAAATAGGAGCCAGGTGCTGCACAGGGGTTCCACTAATGGAGTGCGCACCCTGCCTGCTCCATTCACCACGAGGACTCAAGATCCTAACTACCTGCAACTCTGAACCTCCAGGAGAAACCCTCACCTACCTTACCCGGCTCCACCACTGCAGGATCCCTGCATGACTTCCAACAGCAAGTATCAAGCCTGTCATTTTGTTTCACTGACATTGCTCACTGAAAGGAAGGGACTCGCTGGTGGTTATTAGTACTGCAGGCCTGGGATTCCTGAACGTTGCCAAGAGCTGTTATCCACATGAACTCTAATCTGAACTCTCATTCCTAAAACGAACTTTCCTCACTATTAGTTTTACACTCTATCTTTAGTACGCGGTACATGATTTTGTTAACCCCATACTCTCCGCTTAAGACTGAGAGAGCCGCCTGGGGTACACACTGAGCAGCCGCAAAGACACCACCAACACTCAATCAGTGTGACAAAAGTGGATGTCAAAGGACACCGCAGTTGAGATCCTAACTGATCAATTTGGTGCGTTACATATTAGTGGAACCCCCATGGATCCAGCGGAGCTCATGCGACATATGGTCGCCCTCACTGAGAGGGTGGAAACCCTTAACGTGACCGTACAGAATCTCCAATTGGAAAATCAGACGTTGCGAGATCTCGTCACGTCGCGCTCAGGACACCCCACGATGGACCGGAACCCAAGGTCAGTCCACCTGAACTTTTCTCAGGAGACCGGAAGCAGTTCCACGAATTCCTGAATGCGTGCAAACTGATGTTTCAGTTACGCCCCGGACCTATCCTACCGATAGAACCAAAGTACTCACCATGATCTCGTACCTCAGGGGGAGCCCAGAGCATGGGCTAACACCTATTTAGAAAAGGAAGACCCGGTCTTGAATTCCTTTCCGCAATTTCTTGAAACAATGGCCCTCCTTTACGAGGACCACAACAAGCAGCTGACTGCGGAGACCGCCATTCGCACTCTAAAGCAAGGGAGACGACCCGTAGAGGACTTTATTGCGGAATACACTCGTTGGGCCCGTGAGAAGCGGAATGGAATGATCTCACTCTTGAAATCAGTTCCGTCTCGGTCTATCTGAGGCCCTGAAGATGAGTTAGCCCGCGGAGAGCTGCCACATACACTCGGCGCCTTGATGCAGAAGGTCACCACCATTGACAGACGCGCAAGGAACGCAGGGGGCTGAGAGAGTCTCAGGGTTTACCACACCCGAGACAGACCAGCCCAGATCCTGTAGCAGAGATGATGGAGATTGGGGCAGTCGTGGTCCTCTGACTGAGAGAGAAGACCCGAGACGGAACCTCAACCTCTGCTTATACTGTGCGTCGGCTGACCATTCGGTTGATGGATGTCCTGCCATAAGAAAGAAACATGAAGGTAAAATGATGACGTTCTGTAACTTAGGCAGAAAAATAACAACACAAGTGGTTACATTTATACATCTCTTACCTTACAGTGGGACCAAAACCGAACTATCGTTGATGCAATGGTGGACCACTGAGAGCTTCGGGAATTTTATCGATAAGCATCTAGTAGAAGAAATAAAATTCCCCATACAAGGAAAAATGTATCGATATCCGTGAGTTTTATTGATGGTACAACCTCTAGACCTATCCATAGCCAGACTCAACCCCTTTTGGTGACAAGCGAAAATAGCCACACAGAATTTCTATCCTTTGATGTCATACACTCCCCTTCGTTCCCCATCATTTTAGGCTTGCCATGGCTCCGGTTACATCAGCCAGTTCTCCTATGGGAACAGGGAGAAGTGGGTTTACCTCACGTTATTGCAGGGAGACCTGCTTCCCTATTAAAGCAGCTCATGCATGTAGGGGTGAACCAGGTCCCTACCCAATACTCAGAGTTCTCGGAGGTATTTAGTGCAAAGATGGCGGAATCCTACCGCCCCATAGACCCCTACTGATTGCCCCATAGACCTGCTGCCGGGCAGTGAAATACCCACAGGAAGAAATCTACCCATTGGCACAACCAGAACTTGACCACCTCAAACAGTATCTCGAAGAGAACTTAAGGAAGGGATTCATTCGGCCTTCAGCCTCCCCTGCAGCATGGGTATGTTCTTGTAAGGGAACAAAGACTTGAGCCTCAGACCCATCATTGATTACAGATATTAAATAAAATAACAATCAAAACCGGTGCCCGCGTTATATCGAGCTTATTGAGACTCAAGCATCAACTATCTACACTAAACTGGACTTGAGAGGCGCATACAACAGATTAAGTTAGAACCGAGGATGAATGGAAAACACTTCCGCACCAGTGCGGACTCTTTGAGTACATGGTAATGCCTTTGACATTGCAATGCCCTGCCACTTTCCAAAAACTTTATCAGCGACATATTTGAGGGATCTACTAGATGTATGTGTTGTCATCTATCTAGATGACATATTGGTCTCTCCGATAACCTACAGATCACAGGAAACAACGTCCGTTGGGTACTGCGATTAAGCGTCCATCACTTATATGTCAAACCAGAAAGAGTAGTATATTCAAGACTACTACCCTTCCGTTCCTTGGTTATATAATAATCTCACCCAGGGAATTCAGATCGGATCAGTCAAAAGATCACTTGCATCCAAAACTGGCCGATTCGGGACTCCAGGAAAGCCCTCCAGCGTTTCATGGGGTTCTCGAACTTCTACAGGAAATTCATCAAAAAGACTTCTCCGCTACCATCAAACCCCCTAACCAGATTAGCGCTAGTCGTCAACACGAAATTTGTTTGGTCCATGCAGGCCCAATCAGCTTTTGAGTTGCCAAAGATCAAAATTCACTTCAGCACCAATTCTGACCATTCGAGTCAAACTATCACTTTGTGCTGGAAGTAGATGCATCACAGGCAGCCATAGGAGCTGTTCTGTCCCAGCGAGCTCCTTCTCATCCCCATTACATCCTGTCGGGTTCTACTCCCAGACTCTAAACACCGCTGAAATCCAACTACCCATAGGGAAAAGGACTCTTGCCATAAAATAGTTTCTAGAGAACTGGAGGCACCTACTTGAAGGTTCAACACACCCCATCACAATATACCTGGATCACCGTAATTTACAATACCTGAAAACCAGTAAAACACTGTCAGCACGTCAGGTCGGTGGAGTTTTTTTTTACAGATTCGACTTTCAAATTACTTACCGACCAGAGCTCAAAAATGGGAAGGCTGATGCCTTATCCCGTCTGGCTGAATGCCGCGCCCCGTAGTCACAGCCCCCACATGCATTATACCCACCTAACAAAATTATCTTCGCCACCATCGAATTGGAAGCCCAGCTTAAGGATGCTCTGAAAATTGACTGTGCTGGCTTCCCGGGACTTCTGACAGACCAGCGTGGGTTTCCTCTACAAAAACAACCTACTGTACATCCAACTCCTCTCACCACCCAGGTAATCAAACTCTGCCATGACTCACCCCTCGCGGGTCGCCTGGCATTGCCAAAACCATAAACCTGATGCACCCAGGGAACTTCTGGTGGCCAAAAATGACCAAAGAAATTAAGCAATATGTTTCCACGTGCGAGACATGTGCCTCATGCAAAAGTGGTAGAAATCGACCATATGGCCTTCTTATGGGTCTTCCTATCTAACAGGCCCTGGGAATGGGTTTCAATGGACTTCATTGTAGAACTCACGCTTCGCTCAGAGGAAACAACACCATCATGGTTGTAGTAGACCTACCAACTAAGATGGCACACTTCATGCGCCCTCAAAAATGACCTTCCTCAGTTGAAACTGCCGAGGCCTTTCTGTCCAATGTCATAAAACTACATGGAATCCTAAGCCAGGATTATATCAGACAGGGGTTCACAATTTCTATCCAAATTTTTGGAGGCCTCTGTCTTGAGACTCCAAATCGACCACTGAAATGTCTACCGCCTACCACCCCCCCCCAAACTAACGGGCAGACGGAAAGGGTGAACCAATGTCTGGAACAATTTCATCAGATGTCACTGCTCATTCCTTCAGATGACTGGAAAGCCCTACTCCCTCTTGCCGAATTCGCTTAACAATTCTATGAGTTCCTCCACTTTACATAGTCCATTCTTTGCTAGTATGGTTCCACCCTAGGTCTCTCCCCTGAAATCAGCCTTCTACCAGCAGATTCCTGCCACAGATGATTTTGTAACTACCTTGCAGACAACCCTCAGGATGCTGAAAGACAACCTCAGCGGGCAGAGGAAAGGCAGAAGATCTACTACGACCGTCACAGAAGAAAGAAGTCCTCATATCAGGTTGGGAGCTCGGTATGGCTGTCAGCGAGAGACCTTCGGTTGGGGTACCTGCTAAGAAACTGGGTAGGCAATTTTTGGGTCCTTTTCTGATAGAAAGAATGATCAACTCCAACACGGTGAGACTTACCTTCCTCCTCGAGCTAGGTACATCACATTTCCATGTATCGTTGCTAAAACCGTTTAGACCTGGCCGTTCCCTCCCGGGTTCCTCAACCCCTCCCCCGATAGATGTCGAGGTGAGGAGGAATTTGGGGTTGAGCAGCTCTCGACTCCAGAAGAAGACGGGGAGGATCCAGTACCTCGTTAGATGGAAGGGTTACGGGTCTCAGGATGACTCTTGGGAGAGAAGATGCGCAGAACGTCCATGCACCCAGGCTCCAAGGTTGTTTTTCTGAAGTTTCCGACCGGCCCTCCCCCTACTGGGGTACCCGGAGAGGGTCCCCTATAAGAGGGGTACTGTGAGATACGGTGGTTTCTTTGCTCCAGCCTGGATCATGCCCTGTGTAACCATGGCAACAATAACGCTGTTTGCCTCCCAGGCTGGAAGCAGGTGGCCGCTGGAGCCGTCTAAGGTGGCTCCGCCCACCCGCACTTGGTCAAGTAAATAGGGGCCGGAGTGCTGCACAGGGAGTTCAGTAATGGAGTGCGCACCCTGCCTGCCCACATTCACCACGAGGACTCAAGATCCTAACTACCTGCAACTCTGAACCTCCAGGAAAGCCCTCACCTACCTTACCAGCTCCACCACTGCAGGATCCTGCATGACTTCCAACAGCAAGTATCAAGCCTGTCATTTTGTTTTACTGACATCACTGGAAGGAAGGGACTCGCTGGTGGTTATTAGTACTGCGGGCCTGGGAATTCCTGAACATTGCCAAGAGCTGTTATCCACATGAACTCTAATCTGAATCTCATTCCTAAAGCAGACTTTCCTCTCACTGTGGTTTACCTCTATCTTTAATGCGCGGTACGCATGATTTTGTTAACCCCATACTCTCCAGCTTAAGACTGAAGGCCGCCACAAGGGTACACTGAGCAGCATACAAGACACCACAACACTCAATCAAAGTGAGCAAAAGTGGATGTCAAAGGACACCGCAGTTGAGATCCTAACTGATCAATTTGGTGCGGTGCAGATATCGACACTTTGAGGAGCAATGAGCCCCTTCACTACTGGGTGTGCGGAGGCTTGACCTGTGGCCTGAGCTATCCCAGTTCGCGATAGAAGACTACTGGCCTGCCCCTGCTTCCAGAGTGTTCCTGTCAGAAAGGACCTTCAGTTTGCAGCAGGAGGCATTGTCACCCGAACAAGAGAAGTCGCCTCGGTCAAAAAAGTGTTGATTACCTCACCTTCACTTAAAGATGAATGAGGCATGGATCCCGAGAGGGACTGACAGTGGGGATACGTTTGACTGGCAGGCCTGATTACATGCCTTGGCCTCAAAATGGTCCCCCACGCTGCTGTATTTAATCGTCTGCATACCGGGTGACTTTCGTGAGATTCTCCACCGCCAACTGAGGGTTCAGAGCCGCCAATGTTTTAGTGACTTTTCTGCCCACGGGAAAACATCAATTTTTCCGA
>JAKVIS010004551.1:0-13794 GCA_033119425.1 Bufotes viridis
AGCTTCCCGCTAACACCCAGAGTGGGGGGGGGGACGGGACATTCTGGGGGTTGAATACAGGAATCTCGCCCCTTGTACACACAAAATTTGTAAGTGTACCCTGAGGTACTCTCACAAAGTTTGTACAGCTTCACGCCATACCTCGCCCGCTTTGAGGGAACATACTGGTGGAAAATGAGTCTCCCCTTGAAAGCAATGAGAGACTCATCAACCACGACCTCCCTTCCAGGTACATAGGCCTCCAAAAATTTGGCCCCAAAGTGATCGATGGTGACCCCCCTCGGCATTGTCCCAGAGTGCCTGCCGAATTATTTCGGCAACCACTCTGTTCCGATCACACCGCACGGTGGTGACCGGAACTACACAGGGCGTACATGTGAGGTTAAATGTAAGAAAATATTTGCGAACCTGTAAAAAGTGATCAGGCAATTTAACGTGGGGTTCAAGGTTCTGAGTGGAGGAGGCCGCTATAGGTGGTGTCTGAAGCAACTCCTGATGCTGTAGCCTTTTTCCCAATTACTGAACCACTTGGGCGAGATTATGTACCTGATCCATGAGAAGTTACCCGCACCTGGTCCATGGTATTGGTAGGGCCTGTGATTCTGTCATGGTAGGGAGGGATAAGTGCAGCCCTGATATTTACCCGCACCTCTGTCCCTACCTACTTGCATGGCCCGTCCTAGTGTCTACCAGAGCAACCCCCCACATAACGATAGTCATTCAAACGTAGGAGCAGCACACCTGGTCCTCCAAGACAAAGATGGGATGCAACAGCCTTGCCAAACGACCACAAATCCAATGGTCAACTGATACAGAAAGAAGTCAAAAGGAACTGGCAGCATTCTCCATAATCTTCATTTATTGCAACTTCTTAGCATCCATATAAAACACGACGTTTCGGCTGTACACAGACTTTATCAACCTGTGTACAGCCGAAACGTCGTGTTCTATATGGATGTTCTACTTTGGAGCGCAACTTCTAGCATGGATATTAGGGTACATAGAATTGGTTAGAAGGGATGGATGCATAAAACAATTCCCTGGTGGTATAGTGGATTCTGTTTATGGGAAAAATCAAGGCTAAAGAAGCCTTGCGGCCAGTTGTAGGTGATTTTGGGTGCCAAAGGACCGGAAGTACACTATTACCGTTATAATTATTTATTACTCACTTGTATTTTCTGTCCTCCTTCAGACATAATGAAAAGAGTTGAGCGAACTTCTGTTTTAAGTTTGTTTTCCAAAGTTCGGGTTCGGGTTATCCAAGCATCCCGTTATGGATTCCGCTACCACGGACCATAACGGCATTTGGAATCCATAAGGGGATTCTTCAATAAACCCGAACCTTGGACAACATGGAGGACCTGGGGTGACGTCCCCGTCATGTGATCAGTGCAGGGGGCGTGGCTCAGTACTGGATTAGATAAGAGGTGGTAGTCTACGACCTCTTATCCAATCCAATACTGAGCCACGCCCCTACACTGATCACATGGCGGTGACGTCACCCGAGGTTCCGTGTGGTCCAGGTTCGGGTTCGTGGAAGAATCCTTATGGATTCCAAATGCGTTATGGTCGTGTGCTCGAGTCCACGGCGAGACTGCTTGGTAACCAGGCCGAACTGAAAACTAACTTAAAACGAAGTTCAGCCAACTCTAATAATGAACTATTTTCAGACCTTTTAGATTATATCTATGTAGGTAAAGCCCATACATTTATTATGAACACCCAATAGAGCCTATGGATTGTTCGTGTGTGCATTCATACACACACACACGTACATATATATGTTTTATAGTTTTTATGTGCTTGCCCATGGACCATACGTGAGTGTGTGTGTGTGTGTGTGTGTGCACACACGCATACCCATACGTACACTTTCTATAATCTTTATATATATATATGCCCTTTTCCCCTCTTGTCTCACAATGTATATTTTCTATACACATATTTTTTATGATGGTTATCTTACAACTTTTATGTATATATTTTTTTCAAATTTTTTCTGGTATTTTACAGAATGTGTTAACTGATTTAACTGGATATGAGCTGAGCGCTGCGATTGGACAGTTCTTCAGGCTGTCCAAGAGAAGGAGATGCCCAGGGCAAAAGAAGATGTCTCCGCCCCAGGCAAAAAAAGGGCTTCTTTAGCCTTGATTTTTACCATAAACAGAATCCACTATACCACCAGGGAATTGTTTTATGCATCCATCCCTTCTAACCAATTCTATGTACCCTAATATCCATGCTAGAAGTTGCGCTCCAGAGTGGAACGCATCACTTCCTGGTTCATCTGAACCGGAAGTGACGTCATGAACAAAAATTTAGGGGTTCTTTTATAAATCCCTATATATACCACACATATACCACCTCTGTAATACAGCTATTTTATTGCTCCTGAAGAGGGTTGATGTGACCCTGAAACGCGTTGAGCTCATACTTAAATAAAGTTCCTTGTCTACTAATTGGAGTCCAGTGGGTCATCCGTTGGAGGGACTACCTGAGAACTACTATTCTACAAGTGACCTCTGAGAGGGAGGTTTGTCCTTTAATGTTACACCAGCAAATGTATGAGTGGCACTGGGAATGGAGCTAACCTCTCTATTCTCCCCACCCCAGCCCTTGATAGGAGAAGATTGTTCCAACTTTCTGTCAGGAGAGAGAGAGACCTAGCTAGGCTAGCAATGAGACAGGGAGCATATCCACCAGCTTCTGCTTCTTAGGGCCTTAAGACCATAAATCCATCTCTACTGTGAGAAGACTGCTCCAGAGGCACAAGAAGGTCCAATTGCTGCAGAAACACATCAAACTAAGGCATTCCAGACAGCAGAGTAACCATCTAAAATCAGCTTTACAGACACTGCTGCAAGGTGGCGGAGAACAAGTTAAGACACCCATCACCCCAATGCAGAATAAGCAAATGATAAAGCCTGCATTATGTAGTGGACACCTAAAGTCATTGGTGCCATCTTAATAACCGTAGTAAAAATGAATCAGAAAGAGACTTTGTCAGCTAGTTTACAACTGAGCATGATCTAACCAGCCCCCATACCTCATCATCTGGTCACAGAGACTTTACTTTGTATTCATTAGTGCTGAATGCACCATAAGGCATTCTTTGAACTCAGTAAAGGAAGATTTTTGTGGTTCTCTTACATCTGCCTGATTCCTTCAATTCACATTTTCACTGCACTG
This sequence comes from Bufotes viridis, assembly GCA_033119425.1. NCBI lineage: Eukaryota > Metazoa > Chordata > Amphibia > Anura > Bufonidae > Bufotes > Bufotes viridis. The sequence goes on from JAKVIS010004551.1 coordinate 3,190, forward strand.
AACTCCAGGGAGCAACCGCCCGAGGGAGCACACTGTGACATAATATCTCATCAGAGCCACTACCACCCCTATCCTTTACACCAGCTCCTCAAGGGCTTGATGCATATCTATCTATCTATCTATCTATCTATCTATCTATCTATCTATCTATCTAAGCCCCATCAGAAGTTTCAGCCATTTGAATAGTTGAATCTAGGATAGAACCTAACTAATGAAGGCATTATCACCTCCCAGATGTCGTCTCATCGTTTTCTTTATATATTAATTTGTTTCCTCATAAGCTTTCTCTTTTTTATTCTCCTCTTTCTTAGTAAACATCTGTTGATGTTACATGAGATGCATTTCTGGCAGATCCGTTAACAGCTCAAAACACATTGAACAGCTGGATTGCAAAAACTGAAAAATCCCCTTTTGACCATCCTATGAATCAAAAGAATTTCAGCACTGTCTTCCAAAATTTGTACCCTTCATACTCTCCTTTCAGCTCAGTGTCGGGAGCATTTATCAAAGTTGGCAGATGCGAATGACCGTTTGTTTGTGAAAGTGATTGTGGAGTTTCAGATTCAGTGAGGATTTAACAGAATGAGGCATAAATTGTCAAACGGCGGTTCATAGAACATAATTTAGTTCTTTGTAAAGTTTTGTTTTTTCCCCACCCATAATATTTTGATAACATTAGAATTTTCTTTTGAATTTGGATAATTTGCGTCTTTCACACAAAAACTCATTCTTCTCTTCTTCCTGGGACAAATTACCTTGACGAGTTTCTCCATATACTTAGTCACATACCCTCCAAAAGAGCCGCAGTACTTCCAAACAATTTTATCATTTAAAAAATATGCTTGTATCCACCATAAAAAAGCTGTAAACTAAAGTCATGGCTCTAGGGGTGTCACATCCACCTAAGTTGCAGTCCACTGCCTATTGTCAGGCAAGATCCATCCCCAGTAACAGAGACTCAAAGACGGTGGAGAGGAAGTAGGAGCGTGTCAGAGCAAGACTGTGAACCTGATAAAAGAACTGCTTCTACGCTGCTTCTAAAGATCACAGGAGCCCCCCCACCCCCCACACCTATCTGTTCTAAGAGCTCTGAAGCTGAAAACAAACAGTGGGAAGTAAGGGAAAGGATGTTGCCGCATTACAGTGCTGGCAGAGGAAGACACTCCTTGCTTCTTAGTGGAATGCATCTAGCTGTGCAACTAAAACAGGGAATAATATGGCTGTAAGTAACATTAAGGAAGCCCCCCAAAAAAACCTGTTCCTTCACATTCTGCAAAGAAGCACAGCCATTATGCAAACTTTTTGTTTTTAAACTCATGTACACTTTAAGTTCCCTTGAGGCAAGGCTGGCTGATATGCCAGGTGACTTATAAATGGAAATGCACACTCATCTCTGCAATGTGGTGCAATATGTGATGATCTTCACTGTGTAAAGTAAAATTAATTTTACTGAACAATGTCCAGTATTGACCCTCTCAGACAAATTCACATGGGTATTGTTGACCTGTGCTGTCAATGTATGCTCTGTCTGGTCTGCTTAATGTACTCTGTACCTTACATGTTGGTGGTATGTCGGGTGCTTTTTCTATTTGATTGTCAATACACTGTTGCACCACTTCATACATCTTGCTGGCTTTTTTACTGCTCCAGAGGGTAACCAACATTTCACTGGTTTTAGTACTCTGTAGAAAATGATCAAATGATCACAAGACCACTGCCTCCTTCCCACAGGCCATCTGTACCCTCATTGACCTAGGAGCACTTCACTGTTCCTTTTAGTTCCTTCACAATCTCTTGCACCAGGAATGATAAACTCCCATTTGTAGCCTCTACATTTAGCAACCCCTAAAGCACACTGCAGACTCAGTTAACCTTAGATATGCTTCAACAGACAACACCGTACCCAGCTGGGTTTGGCATTGTGTGTTGAAGCATATCTAAGGTTAACCGAGTCTCCAGTGTGGTTTAGGGGTTGCTGAATGTGGAGGCTATGCGCGGTGTCTAGATATTAATAATCAAATTGTTTTTACTGTGTGCAGTTAGTACGGGATGGCAGGGACACTGCAGCGGCAGGAGTGAGTTCCAGTGATTTTATAATTTGTGGAAACTCCCATTTGTGTCTTGTCTAAGCCTTAGCCCTAAATTAAGTGTTTAGGAAGGGGGTGCCATAAGTAAAATGGGTTATTTCCCGGGGTATCCAGATCTTATGCCTATAATATCACCATCAGGCTCGTGTTTCATACCAAGCTTGACAAGAGGTGAAGAGTCTGACATCTATTGTCTGCCACATACAATGCTGTTCTAACATCTCTCCTAAGGCAGTTTAATTAACCTAATAGTTTCTATCATGCAAATGCAATTAACATCCTACCTTTGTGACTGACTCATGAGTCACCAGTATTTTAATGCCGGCAATTTCTTGAACAAGTGATTCTAACTGAGAAAGTCAGTTGGAAGACTAGCATAACGACATCAAGAAAAAAAAAAAAAGTACTCTGACAAAGAATTCACCCAAACCTCAAAATCTCCATACTGTATATACTGGTTAACTCTCTTCCAGAAGACACCTCAAAGGGATTTTGTATTATTAGTTGGTGTTTCTGGGTGAATCCAAACAGTAGGAGTGTACCTTCACCACCCCAGAACCATCAGAGATGTGGTTGGGAAGTATTTGGAAGGGTTAAGTTGTTATATCTCTATTGGTCTATGGGCTAATGATAAACATCCCTGGTGGCCTAGGCAAGTGAAGGGGTAACTTCCAGTAGAACACCTACTAAAAGCTCCAGGTCTTTCTTCTTCTTCCATCTAAGGCCACTGGCTGCAGACCATAAATGCTGGATACTGATAGAAACTCTGGTGGTGATGGTTCACTGGCTGCATAATCTATCAGGGGATACAGCAAAAGAGGCATAGATGCTCATGACAAGAACATAGATTTCCATCTAAACAATCACTAGTCAGACCACATATAGGGGGGGCTCTGAAAAATGAAAGGTGAAATCTGATTGATTGCTATGGGCAACTAAGCCAGTTTTTATTTGTGCCAATTTTCATAAGTCTCCTTTATAGACTACTGTGTATAATTTTTGCCACCTATGTAAAAAAAAGGACATAGCTGAATTAGTGTGGGTGCACAGGAGGGCCACCAAGGTAATTAAGGGAATGGGTGGACTGTAGCACTAAAACATGTTATCCAACCTGGTGTTATTCGGTTTCTAAGGGATGACTGAATGGCAAAGTGCACATATATGGATGGACAGTACAGAGAACTTTCTAATGGTTAGTGTTGATCATGAATTTTCGAATTGCAAATTTTTATTGTGAATATTGGCACTTCGAGAATTCGCAAATATTTAGAATATAGTGATATATATTTGTAATTTCGAATATTCGAGATTTTTTTAAACAGTACACATGATCCCTCCTTGCTTCTAGCTTGTGGGCCAATGAGAAGGCTGCAATATCTTTGATTTTAGGAGTAGTGTTGAATGCGAATTTTTTTAATTGCCGATTTCCGCAATCAAGAGAATAATGACTGGAGATAACGAACAGTACACATGATCTCTCCCTGCTTCTAGCTTGTGGTCCAGTGAGAAGGCTGCAATATCTTTGATTGTAGGAGTAGTGTTGAATGTGAATTTTCGCAATGCGAATTTTCATAATGCAAATTTTCGGAATGCAAATTTTTTAATTGCCGATTTTTCGCAATCAAGAAAATAATGACTGGAGATAACAAATTTTTGAATTTGCGAATGTATGGCGAATATTCGCCGAAATATTCACGAAATATCAAATATTGCCCCTGACACTCATCACTACTAATGATCTTTTTATACCTAGGTCCTAGACTAGCAACCATAAGAAGAGTGTGTTCTTTACTTCTAAAGTAAAGAAGGTTTCACCATCAAAATAGAAGAATATTCTTTACTATATAATTTACTTTAGCTGTAACACTATAGAGCTCTCTGCCAGAGGAGGTTATGATGGCCGATTCATTGTAAAGTTCAAGAAGGGCCTGGATACTTTTCTTGAAAGTTAAAATGTGGTCAATTTGAGGTACAAAATTTCCATTTTTATAGTCAGGGAGGAACATTTCCTTTTAATATGAGGTATTTAGTGACCGTCTCACAGAAGAATGCCTTCTTCTGGATCAACACAGTAGGATTATGTTTGTCTTGATGGACCTGAATTTTTTTCAGCCTTATTAACTATGTAACTATCAGAACTTCACGGAGAGTGTGAACCCTTGGCCAGAGTAGGCCCCTTCCCTCGGTCTCTGTACAAATAAAGTGATTTATTGTCCTGTTCTGTTTGAAGGTTCCTGAAGGACCTGTTTGGGGGTCCTTGAAGGACTGTGATTAAGTTGCCCAATGTCATCTTGTTGACTTAATAGTTACAACCAGATTTCCATAGGATACATTTTTTTGCATGAGCCAGAAGGCCCAGCCCCCACATTGCAGAGACAACTGCTTGTAAATTGGGATTTCTCCTGCCACTGCCTAGACAGTACAATTTAGAGGACAAAAGAAATCCAGTCGGCACTCTACTATAGTCCACGTTGCGCAGGAAGGAGCAATCCCTGAAGTTAATTGAAAAAGATATCCCAGCAAACGTGTAGTATTTCTCTTGCGTCTTTAATGTACTATATCAAAATACATTGACGCGTTTTGGCACAAAGCCTTCATCAACAGGTGATGAAGGCTTTGTGCCGAAATGCGTCAATGTATTTTGATATAGTACATTAAAGAAGCAAGAGAAAAACTACACGTTTGCTGGGATATCTTTTTCAATAGACAGTACAATTGTCATACGCCAGATGACCAGATCCTTCCCCAGCTGTAAAACAAAAAATTAAAGTACATGTGAACATGTCGATTAACACTGTGTCTCATGTATGCCAGTGCTGACTACTCTCAGGTGTCATGCTCATGCCTACATTGTAGATCCATTTTGTACAGATGCGATTTATGGTACCCATAACCTTCCGTACTGTACCTTCCGGTGCCTGGAAGGTATCTGGAGGCACATTTCATTCCATGTGGGTCTGTGATATGGACTGATAATATCTCCATTGACTGCTGTACAGGTCAGGGCTAGTGAACCCGAACTGCAAAGTTTGGATTCGTACCGAACTTTGCGAGTTTAGATACTGAAGTCTGGGTTCAGGGTTAGGCGATTTATAAATTGCCTTATTATTTTCCGTTATAGCATGGTTATTTCGGAAAATAACATAATTCTTAAGATGGAATGCAAAAGAGAAACCTTTAGAGCCATTCCATTTTGCATTCCGTCATAAAAAAAATCTTTGGGATGTAGAAAGGCACAAGGGACCATTGTTGATGGCAGATACGTGTCACGGAGGTACCTGCCTCGGTGAAATAGGAGCCAGTATTTCAGGTGTCAGCGGCAGTAGGTGGTTGACACTTTGTTTATTTAGTATATCTGTGTATAGCTCTTACTGGGAGTAGTTATAGTGCTGGGTGGGTGACTACTTCCCACGTTCCAGGCAAGGTTTTGACTGGCCTACAAAAAAACAGCCAGCAGTGTCAGGTGGGGGGTGATATCTTTCTGACAGTGGAGCTCTGTGGAGGGCTGTGTGAGATCAGAGTCTGAGCTGGAGGTGCTGTGCCTGAAAGACTGAGTACAAAGCGAGGTCCACATACACCCTGTGGGGTTACGGTACTGTGCAAAACCATACTTGTGTGATTCTATAGATACTGGACTTTGTTATTTTTTTAGGCCAGCTGGAGCAGGCTGGTCACTGCCGATTAGTGCCTTATTGTTTTGTCAAGAAAAAAAGACAACCGTTGCTTGTTTTCACGGCTAAAAGGTTGCTGCTGTGTTCTTACCTGAAGGCTACCATTGGGGCAGATCCCTACAATTGGTGGAGGATACGAGCAAAGTGATTGTTGCGAGGAGCAACAGCAACTTAAATGGCCAGTAGCCTAGGTTGTCCTGGGTTAAGGATGCTATTAGAATAAAAGACCAGGCGGTTAAAATGGAGGATCTTGTGCAGCACCTCGTGCAGGCCAGCACCCAACAGCAGCAAGCTCATGCAGAGTCTGTACGAGAACAACAGACCAACCAGCTCCTTATAAAGCAAATGGCCCAGCTTCCCACAGTAATGAGGAACCCAGCGAATACGGAGGACGGTATGAGAAGCCTTGCAAAAAATGACCACAGAGGACGTCGCTGAGAGTGAGAGACTACAAGCTGAGCAATGGGCCGAGGTCTTGGACCTATTTCTCTCAGTCGAACCCCAAAAGGCTTATTATGACTTGTCACAGCAGGATGCGTGGGAATACCCCAAACTAAAAGCGGAGATCTTGGCACTTCTGGGGTTAACTGTCACCGTCCGGGCTCAGAGGGTGCATCAATGGGGGTTTAGGAGAGACAAGCCCCTCATGTCCCAAATATTTGGCGTACTGCACCTCCTCCAGAAATGGCTACAGCTGGATGTCTGTTCCCCAGTCAAAATGATGGGGTGGGTTGTTATGGACCGCTTTGTGCAGGCTCTCCCCAAGCCAGTACAGTGCTGGGTTGTACAAGGAAACTCTCCAACTGCAGATGACTTGGTAGGATTAGTAGAGAGGTATTATGCAGTGGAGAACACCATAGCTGATCCAGGGTCTCTGACCTCCCCGTACTGGAGTACCCGGCATGACTCTGAAGGACTTCCTAAGGCCAAGAGCATAGCAAAGCCGATGCCAAACCCCTACCATAAGAGAGATCATCTGCTGGAGATGCCATGCCCCGGAACATATGACGGCTCAGTGCCCCCACAGCTCAGACCAAATGGATGGTTCAATGGGGAGACGGAGCTCCATGTTTGCACTTTGTGGAGGGACTTCCATTCTGTTCGATCAGCGTTAATGACACCCTTACAACTGGACTTCTGGACTCAGAGAGCCTGGTCACGCTCCTAACGGCCCGTATCCCTCATAGATGGTCACTGGGAAAACCTTGGGGGTCACTTGCATTTATGGCGATACCAAGGTTTACCCAGTGGCCCAGTTCACCTTAAAGAAAGAGGAGAGTACAGTGTCCCACCAGGTAGGGATTGTGCAGGGGCTGATGCACGAGATGATCATTGGCAAAGATTGTCCTTTGTTATGGGATATTTGGGCCAGGGAGGTACCGCAAAAACGTCCTGCATGCAAAGACAGCACCATCGTCATTGACCCTGAGGTGGTCCCTGAATTTCCGCTCTTAGCCATGGTAGGTGATAATGAGAAGGAGTCTGCCCTTGAAGAGGCAGTCCCTGACTTAGAAGTATCGCGGGGAAATTTTGGGACGGCCCAACTCTGAGATGAGACTCTAAAAGGGGCCCAAAATAATGTGCGGGTAAACAATGGGGCACCTCAAGAACCAGGGGCAGATGAAAGGTACCCTCACTTTGCCATGAACGGAAACTTGTTGTACAGGGTAATTAAAATCTGTGAAGAATTAGTATAACAGCTCGTGGTCCCCAAGCTATATAGACGCATGGTAATGAACCTGCCACATGGCCATGTCTTAGAGGAAAACTTGGGGGCAGATAAGATACTTGAAAGGGTTTTACAAAGGTTTTATTGGCCAGGGTGTTACTGAGAAATAAGGGATTATAGCTAGTCTTGCCCTATGTGGCAAGTAACCTCCCCAGTCGCAAACTTCCACAGCCCTCTAATACTATTACCTATTGTCGAGGTCCCCTTTGAGAGAATAGCAATGGATTTGATAGGGCCCTTGGTGAATTCCGCTAGGGGACACCAATATATATTAGTTGTAATGGATTATACCACCCGGAACCCTGAGGCAGTGCCCTTGAGAAAGGCCTCCTCCAAGGCTATCGTCATAGAGCTGTTTTAGATTATTTCCAGAACAGGGCTGCCCAAGGAGATCCTGACCAACCAGGGGACCCCGTTCATGTCAAGTTACACACCTCGGTTTACCATCCACAGACAGATGGTTTGGAAGAACTTTTTAACAAAACCTTGAAGGCCATGTTGAAAAAAGTAGTGCAAAAGGGGCCTTGAGTGTCAACAGGGTTCTTGCCTTTTAAGTTGTGTTATGGCAGGCATCCTTGAGCGCTGTTAGGCATAGCTAAGGAGACCTGGGAAAGCATGAAACCATGTCAGCACACTGCAAGAGTGAATAGCTCAGGTAATGCCCATTGTGAAGGAGCATCTTCTCCAGGCTCAAGAGGCACAAGCTAAAATAAATAACAGGTTGGTCTGTCTTAGACAGTTTAGTCCAGGGGACTGGGTTCTAGTCCTAGTGCCCACAGTGGAGAGCAAATTCCTGGCAAAATGGCAAGGGCCCTATGAGATAGTTGAGAGGGTGGGTGAAGTTAACTGTTGGGTACATCAGCCAGGTAGGAGAAAGCCCTATCATATTTACCATATCAACTTGCTTAAGCCATGGAATATAGAGTACATGAAATGCAACTCATGTGGTGTATTGCATTTCATGTACTCTGTGTTCCCTTCAGTACATTGGCTGTACCATTAATGGTCTCAAGGTTAGACTGTGCAGGCACATTTCTGACATTCCTCATTCACATGCCAGAAATGTATCTGCGGTCAGCTTGCATTTTTCAGCGGTGCATGGGGGCAACACAGAGGGTTTAACAGTGCAGGGCTTGGAAAGGGTTACTCCACCTCCCAGAGGCGGTGACTACAGAAAGAAGCTCTTGAATCGGGAAACAGATTGGATCTTCAAAATGGGGTCCTCTATACCTAGTGGACTTAACCGTAAACATGATTTGATATTACACTATTGAAATGCTTAACTTGTGATTTTGCTTTTATCACTATTTTTTTTATCATGTCTTTCTGAACTTGTTTGCAATTTCACTTGGAGGAGTGACTTGTAGTTACTGCACCCACCTGTTGCACAGGGGAGGTGCTATATAACTAACCCTCTTCATAGTTTGTCTCTTGTCATGAGTAAGGATCGCTATTGTCTCTGATCCGAAACGCGTAGACTGGACTGTAACTGGCTCTTAAACCGCACTGAATAATAAAGGTAACATTTTTAACCTAGCTGGACCTTTTTCCTCTGTTTTTGACCTGAAGTTCGGCCACACCCAGTGAACCCGAACTTCCACGGGTTCACTCATCACTAGTCAGGGCACATTGCTTTTCAGTCCGAGCCCTTATGTAGAAGATCTCACATCCCAGGTTTGAAATATTACCACCGTACCCCACAAACTGTATTCCTTGATTATATGTACTTGTAAGTGCTTTTATTACAGGTCACAATTTTCCAAACATCTACTGTATCTGAAAAGTCCACAAGGTGTCTCCACATGACATCCCCTGGGATCAGCAAAGCATGGGGACAAGGAGTTGGTCTTGTAATCCATGTGGGTAGTTAGGAAGCCACAACAGATCTTATTATACATAATTTTGGAGTTCTTTGAAGACAAAAAATTGGCAATTTTAAATTGAAGCGGTTTACTCACATGTTCCCCAGGAGCAAATAAAATGTTTTTAAGATTTTTTCATGAATTTATTTGGCAACACATTTTCTACAAGACTATTTGCTGAGAAAGCTTCTCGCACTATGTTTTCTTAAAAGATGTTATCGTTAAATAAATGTTGGCACGGATCAGTTGTTATACGGCGGTGCCAGTTTACACGGAGCCAAAAGATTTGAGTAAGACACCAACATGTTCTGTTCAGTTCCAGTTGGTTCAGGTTAAAGAATTGCGTCTCCTACATAAAAACAAATGTCGTCCTTATGTTCATTCATTGCTAACACCGACACCGTATTAAAACACGATGGAGCACAAAGATATTTTATTACAATCATTCGCCTGAAGACAGTTTTTGTACATTACGACTTGTATATTGTGCCAAAAAGGATTTCCTTGAAATTCAAAAACACTTTAACTGCAGTGCAGACTCCAAGCTGTGAGCACATTTTAATTATGCAGTTGTAGCTTTTTTTATATCTCCTTACAAAAATAAAAATAAAAAGGCATTGAAATAGAATAAACTAATGGTACTTTGTTTTAGTTAAACGACAGGATGATTTGTTGTGAATTTTTGACAATATTTTAATATTGTCTTTTCCATTATTTTATTTTTTATTCCAATTTATTATTATTTTTAAGTCCACAGTTCCGTTATATTTTTATTCCTTATTCCTTATTGCTTTCAAATACCTCCTATTAGACAGGAGAAAGTGATCTTCCCTAGATGAGGAAAAACGGGACTACAGCCCACAGGGTTAAATAAGGCAGCAATGGATGAAATGCAATACTCACAGAGGAGAATGATGAAATTGCATATAAAATATCAAAAGATATCCAACTCGAGTTTCACATATCGGTTCTTCTGGGGCTATATTGCTATCTACAGTAGGTTCCCCGACACATAATCAGACCAGAATCTGTCTTAAGAAATGCATATTAAAATTTTTATGCAAATAAGGTTTTCAATGCACCGTGGGCAGAGCCACTCTGTTTGGAGCACTATCAATTCGTCAGTAACACCATCCAAGATTCCACATCGTGTTTGTTTGACAGTCACTGCTATAAGATGATGTAGAAAAATCCAGGTGCACCACGGCTACGCCTCTGGTGCAACGTGAAACTTTATTTGATTGGAAATTAAAAGA
>JAKVIS010004552.1:0-13970 GCA_033119425.1 Bufotes viridis
CTGATCAGGATTATCCCAATGCATTCTGAATGGAGAGAAATCCGTTCAGGATGTCTTCAGTTCAGGACTGGAACGTTTTTTGGCCGGAGAAAATACCGCATCATGCTGCGCTTTTTGCTAGGGCCAAAAATCCTGAACACTTGCCTCAAGGCCGGATCCGGAATTAATGCCCATTGAAAGGCATTAATCCGGATCCGGCCTTAAGCTAAACATCGTTTCAGTGCACCGCCGGATCCGACGTTTAGCTTTTTCTGAATGGTTACTGGTTGCCATGGAAAAGTGAAGTGGGGAACGGGGGAGTAGTATACTTACCGCTCCAGAGTGACCTCAGGATGCCCCACGCGCATCTGACATCATGGGGTGCTCTGACGTCATTCTGGAGTGCCCCGGAAGCCGCACGGGCAGTAAGTATACTGCTCCCCTGCTCCCCACTACTACTATGGCAACCAGGACTTTAATAACGTCCTGGCTGCCCTAGTAATACTGAAAACATTTTGAAGACTGATCAGTCTTCAAATGCTTTCAGTTCACTTGCGTTGTTACGGATCTGGCGGGCACTTCCGGCGACGGAAGTGCATGCCGGATCCTAAAAACGCAGTGTGTGAAAGAGGCCTAAATAAGCATGCAATCATGCATTCCTCAATTCTTTCATTGTTATTTGCTGCAAGTTTGAATTTCTATACAAACATCAGTAATAATGCCAAATATGACTTACAAGTAGATTTGAATTAAAATTCATACAGTATGTTTTATAACCACTTTGTTAATACTCTGTAACTAAATGAAATTAATGTACTGTACATACAGTACTGAGCTTAAATCCCTGAAGATATTGCGTGATGAATTTCATTGCGTTATACAGTAATTAAAGAATAGTTTAGTGGGATGTCATCCGCTCATAAAATGTGAAGTAGTCCCCTATGACACCACCAGCTAGGAACTAAAGTGAAAACTGAAATCATAAAAATGTGTTCTCACAATTGAACTGAGGCTTGTTTATTTATGGCCACAGTGAAAGTTTTTATTTTTTTTAAACCAAAAAGTAAGTTCACATCTACATGCACTTAAAAGCGATAAGGCAAATATTTTCACTGCAAACCTATATACTTAAATGGATAAGTAAATCATTTATAGCGAATAGTTTCAATTGTAATTGGAGAACAAACATAAAATATAATGCATTAAGAAAAAAGTGCTATTTTCCACATCCTACCGGTACTGAAAATCTCTATTAACTGGATGTACCATACAATGGCTTGTCTAGATAAAACTTTTGTCCAAACATTCATGAAAAATTAGTTTCAAAAATAATTATTGATAATCAAATAGAAATTTCTAAATGATCTGCACAGCACCACCAAGGAGATTCCTTTCTTGCCAAGATGGAAAAGTTATTTTTGCCTAGATATGGCTCCATTGATCTTTTCCTACATTTACATTGGGAAATTATCAGAACAATTATCTGGAAATTGACTATTTTTATGGTGCATCATAAAATTGTGTGACACTCCATGCCTACTGACCAAGGTTGTAGCAAGTAAAAGAGAATTCTGACTTAGGGTGGGTTCACACTAGCATTATGCATTCTGTTATGGCCTTCCGTTATAACGTGGTTATAACGGCACATAACGGAATCCATAAAACGGAAGGACGGATCCGTTCTTTTGCCCATAGACTTCAATTATCCGTCTGGTTCCCATTATGCAAGATGGAAAACAAAGGCCTGTGGACAGGACTTTGTTTTCCGTCGTGCATAACGTGACCCAGACGGATCCGTTATGCTTTTCCATAGACCTGTATTATGATGGAAAGCAAACGGAATGCCTTTTAAAGGCTTCCGTTTTGCATTCTGTCTGGACATTCCATTATTTTCCATTATAACCATGTTATAACGGAAAGCAATAACGGAATGCATAATGCTAGTGTGAACCCACTCTTAATGGTGGTGGCACAAATATCTTTAGCTTTATGCATGATAATCCCTGATTTGAGTCCATATCCAGATAATTATTATTTAATAAGAACAGAAAGTGATCTGCTCACTAGCAAATATCACATTGGTTGGGGTTTTGAGTACATTAGTCTAATTCTGTATCCAAAGAAACTTCTCCAAAATTGAATATATACACCAGTTCTCTAGACAGCCCAAATATATCACAGTAGTGTACTGAAATATCAAGATCAACAATTTCATCAAATGTACTGTATCAATTACAGATGAGTAAAAATTCTCATTGTCATTTAACCCCTCAGATGCCATGATCAACACCAATCACGGCATCTGTGAGGAAAGGCAGAGGGATATGGCTCCCTCTGCTCTTTGATCAGATTCCTCGTAGTGAAATTTTGGGGTTACAGTCAATTACCATGGCAGCCTGGACCCTTTTGAAGCTCCTATGGCTGCCATAGTAACCTCCCTGCTATGGAGTGATTTGGTATCACCTCGTCGGAAAGTGTCTCTATTAAATATTAATAAAAATTTCCTGTGCACTAATCGTCATAATGGAAAAAAAACAAAACATGATTCACCATTTTTTTGTTGCCTTTCTTCCCCAATAATTTACAGTGATCAAAATAAAAAAGAAATTGCCATATTCGTATTGAGCTATAGAATAAGAATGCTATGTCATTTTTAGTATGCAGTAAACAACGTGATGGAAATTTTTTTTGCCCATTTTCTAATAACAGAAACTGTAAATTTAATGGTGCTCTTACATAGTACAATTTATCCCCCCAAAAATAAGCCCTCATATGGCTATATAAATGGAAAATAAAAAACAGTTATGGCTAATGGAACGAAAATTCAAAACCAAAAATGGACCCCATACAATATGCTCTGAAAACAATACAAACAATAAAGAACCTTCAAAAATGGAATATTTAGCTTTGAGCCTTGAATCCTGAAATTACATATGAAGAGTACCTCATTGTGCAGCAAGTGATCAGCAGTTGAATCCATAAGCTGATAAAAGAGGAGAGAAAAAGGGTCATGGGGCATTCCCGGAGTGACACAAGATGAAAGTCACCCCACACACCCCCTAGTTACTAAACCACTTCTCCAACCCCAACTGCTCTCCTGTTAAAGAGTTTCTGTCACCAGATTTAACCCTATTAAGCTAGCTGACATTAGCGATGTGCTAATGTCAGATAAACCTAACTAGAGTATTCCTACTTTTCTCAGTGCCCCTGTTATGCCAAAAATCTAACTTTTATAATATGCTAATTAGCCTTTAGCAGCAGTGGGGCGTTGTTCCTGCTCCTAGAGGCTCTGTTCTACACCTTTGTCGCCTCCATCCATGTCTTGATTGACAGTGCCAGACAGCGCTCGCGTCAAGATGTCATCAGTAAATTAATCACAAGATAGCCACTGGCTATAAGAATTCTGTTTATGGCCTGATGTATATAAAATTTAACCTTTATATATATTATTATACTTTTTATTAAAATAGCTATGTGAGCCTTATGTTTTAAAAGAGAACAAGAACTAGATAATGCTTCCTTATTATATTTCTTTTTTCTGTTTATAGTAAGGATACACTAGTATTGAGCAATGTGTTAATATTCACACATTGGCCCAATTGGGGGTAGATTGATTTTCTCCTTATGTGGTAGAAGGATAGTGTGAAATATCTGTCTAATGACAATTACTTCTTATGCAGTTGATATAAAGGAAAATGATACAGCTGCATTGCTGTTACAAGGTATCCTAGTTTCTTACGGCTCTACTGGTGCATTTGAGTCTAAAAAGTATGTGTCATATTTGACTGTCACCTCTTTATTAGTAATTTTAGGCTTCCTTATTTATTTTATTTCCTTTAATATTTTATTTTACTGCATTTGTCTAAAAGGTAGCTTTGCTATTTTCCTATCTTACTATCCTTTTCTCTCTATCTATTATTTTGTCTTTCTACCTCCATAGCTTTACTTTGTATCTCTATATCAAGTACGTGTAGAACATGGAACGCCTGCAGGTCGGTCTCTGTACTATTTCATCAGAGCACAGGGCTGGCAGAAGGATGCGAGTGCTGCCTGGCCCTGTCAATCAGGACATGGAGGGAGGCGACAAAGGTGGGAGAACAGAGCCTCCAGCAGCAGGAACAACACCCCCCCCCTGCTCCTAGAGGCTAATTAGCATATTATAAAAGTTAGATCTTTGGCGTAACGGGGGCACTGAAAAAAGTAGAAATAGACTAGTTAGCTTTAGGTGACATTAGCACATCGCTAATGTCAACTAGCTTAATGGGGTTAAATCTGGTGACAGAAACCATTTAAGTGGTAGACCTTTCTTCTACTATCTGTTTTTTCTCCTAATACCAATGATATGTCATCAGGAATATCCAGCTCCTCCTCTCTCTGCATCATGCTGACTTTTTCCGGACATGGGGACCACAATTGAGAACTGGCCCCCCTAAGGGATGCATATAAAAATAATGATTTTCATTTTCTACTACATACTACTTCCATAGTCAACTAAATGGAAAAGGAGGGACTATAGTACCAGCAACTTGGCCAGTTGTGCATTCAGCTTCTGCACCGTTGGATGAGTGCACTCATACTGTTTTCTTTGTGCAGTCACCTTGGTGATCGATTGCTGTTGGAACAAGTGACCAGGAGGGAATGTGGCAAAAGTTCAACAAGATGCACATGGTGATATATTAGACCACCCTTTAATACAGCGGCTCCGTAATTCTCTGTATAACCACTTGCCGCCACGCTAACGCAGATGGGTGTCAGCGCGGCAGCTCTCTCAGGTCTCACTGCCGCCTATCTGCGTCATCTCGTGAGACCCGAGATTTTGCATGAACACGCGAGCGCTGCGCGTGCGCGTTCATGCGATCGTAACCAGGACAACTGAAACTACAGCCTGCCAGCGCTGATCATGCGCTGGCAGGCTGTAGATGAGAAAAAAAACGCATTTAAAACGCATATCAGACGCTGTTTTGTAAACAGCATCTGATATGCCTGCTGTTTGCTCCTCTGGTGGTCCATTTGTTTGGGACCACCAGGGCAAACATAAGTAAAGTGCACCAATCACTACACCCCCCCCCACCCCCCATCACTGATTAACCCCTGATCACCCATGTCACCCCCCCTGATCACCCCCTGTCACCCCCCCTGTCACTAATCACCCCCCTGTAATGCTCATTCTGACCTCCGTATGTGTTTTGCGGATCCATGGATCTGCGGATCCGCAAAATACGGACACCGGCAATGTGCTTTCCGCATTTTGTGGTTCCGCACATTGCCAGAACTATATAGAAAATGCCTTTTATTGTCCTCAATTGCGGACAAGAATAGGACATGTTCTATATTTTTGCGGATCCGGAAGTGCAGATCCGCAATTCCGGATCCAAGCGGGACAAAGTCTGTCGTCTGTCCCCATAGAATTGAATGTATCTACAATTCCGTTCCGCAAAATTTTGCGGAGCAGAATTGCGGATGTGTGAATGAGGCCTAAGGTTCCCTTAGCGATCGCAGCTTTACAGCTTTCCCCTCTTTTTTTTTGCACATTTTTTAGAGATTTTTTCATCCACATTGATCAATGTGAATGAAGAAATCTGTGCCGTTCATTTTTTTCTTTCAGCCCAGCGGCTGAACGGAAAAAAAAATTCTCATTACCCGTATGGTCAATATAAGGAGAATAGCAAAAACTCCTAATTCTAGCCATACGGGTAATGATTGCGGAGACCCTCAAATGCCAGGGCAGTAGAAAAACCTCACAAGTGACCCCATTTTAGAAAGTAGACACTCCAAGGTATTCGCTAAGGGGCATAGTGAGTTCATGGAAGTTTTTATTTTTTGACACAAGTTAGCGGAATATGAAATCTTTTGAAAAAAAAATTCCATTTCCGCTAACTTGTGACAAAAAATAAAAAATTCCATGAACTCACTATGCCCCTTAGCGAATACCTTAGGGTGTCTACTTTCCAAAATGGGGTCATTTATGGGGTGTTTCTACTGTCTGGGCATTGTAGTGCGTCAGGAAACAGGACAGGTGCTCAGAAAATCAAAGTGCGGAAACTCACTTTTTTACACCAGTTTGTAAACGCTATAACTTTTACCCAAACCAATAAATATACACTTATTGTATTTTTTTTATCAAAGACATGTAGAACAATAAATTTTGAGAAAAATTTAAATTGAAATGTAGTGTTATTTGAAAATTTTTACAACAGAAAGCGAAAAATGTCGTTTTTTTGGAAAAATTTCGTCAAAAAAAGTAAAATATCAAAAAAAGTCAAAATGTCAGCAAGAATTAAATACCACCAAATGAAAGCTCTATTAGTGAGAAGAAAAGGAGGCAATATTCATTTGGGTGGTAAGTTGTATGACGGAGCAATAAACGGTGAAAGTAGTGTAGTGCGGATTTGTAAAAAAGGGCCTGGTCACTAGGGGGGTATAAACCTGTGGTCTTCAAGTGGATAAAGTAACAAATTAACTGGGAATGTGGCAGCAGTTCAACAAGATGCACACAACGATATGTTAGACATCCCTTTAATACCGAGGCACAGTAATTCTATGTATAAACTAACAAATTAACTTGGAATGTGGCAGCACTTCAACAAGACAACTGCAAAAAAAAGGGGTCAGTCAGCACATCACAATAGTGCACACTGCCATGGCTAGAAACGTAAAGTAAAAAAGACAATGCAATAGCAATCTGCAAACACAAGAAGAAGTTCAACAAGAAGAACATGGTGATTACATGCAAACTGCACTGTGGCTGCTGTCTTCCTTATGCTCTCCCTACAAGCTGTAAAAACTCTCTCTAGAATCTCGCCAGACTGTCCCTGCATTATCCCTATCTAATATTCCTCTATTAATAGCTTTGTGCAACACTGTCTCTAGAGCATAAGCGCTTGTCACATCTCTCCCTATGTTCAGGTCACAGTGAAATGGCGGAAACCACACAAGATGAAGTTTTTACAGGGCTGTGACATCATAGAGCATGGCTGAGTATGGATTTTCTGGTTACATGGCATTATGAGTAATATAACATTTCCGGGATTCTTACTTTCATTTTGTAACACATACAGCCGCCATTTTAGAAAAAAAAAATATCCGTTTCCACAAATCATGAGGAAATTTGGATACGTGGGGAATCAAATTTTTCCTATATTTCTGATCAAATTCCACTTTGCATGCTTCAATTTGCTCTAGTATCACACTAGTATCAATATTTCCTCAACTATTGTACATATTTTATTCCAATAATTTTAATATCAGATCAACATTTTAATATTACATATTTTAATGTAAACAAAACAATGTCATAACCTTATTGCAAAAAAAATGATTACAAACATATTGTTCTGTTTCAGTATCTTGCATTGTGTATTGGTATGCTCCTCTCTTCTCCTCCTCCCTCTGTTTCAGCTTCTAGTTAGTTCAGCCTAGCCACTCCCTGTTTTCCCAGTCATGCATTGCTCTTAATGTGTGTTCTACTTTCTGAGATGAATCTCCATCTTTTTAGCTAGGAGTTTATTGTTGGCATGATTATTTTACCATCTGGATTCCCTGCAACGTCTTTTAATACAATCTCCGTATTAAAAAGCTACTTAATTAACTTCTGGGTGTCTGATGCGTAACTGTAAGTGTAGAATGTCTGATTCATGTCAACTCCGTGCGCATAGAGGCTGCTCTCACAGATGCGTGATTGTACAAAGCTGACATTTCGAAACACCACACATATACTAAAAATAAAAAATAAAAAAAATAGAAAGCAAGACAAAACAATGGGGGAGTCTTACCATGAATGGATTTTTTTTTTTGTCAGTTTTGCTTGAGCCTACGTCCCCATAATTTGGACCAAATGTATCAAATGTTGCATATTGTTTGATAAACGTGGTGCATTCTCAGAAATATTGCACTTTGGTCTACAGATATTACCCATTTTATGTACCACCTTGTCAAGTTAGATTATATTTTTTGGCCATTTTTTAAAAAGTCACAGTGGTAATCTAGTGTGCCCCTAATATAGCCAAGCACACCCACTTTTCTATACAGTTGTCAAAAGTGACACGAGCTGCACAAAATGATAAAAGTTAAGAAAAGTCATGTGCCAAAATTTGTAATTTTTTTTATATGCCATAAACCTGGAGTATAAATCTTTATGAATTCCTGCCAATGCTTCCAAGGAAAATAGTAGATAAAAAAGTCCCTGTCACAGTAGGGACTAGTGAGTCCTGAACTCCTACCTAGCGCTCTCCCCACCTATTTGCACGATCTTTCCTAAACGATGGCTCACAATGGGATGGCAACAATCCCTTTCTCAATAAAAGTGCAAGGTCTGAATCAGGGAAGGGAGCGCAAGGAGACAAATAACAAAAGACTAGTGACAGAATGGCACAAAAATCGGACAATAATGTCCCAAGCAAAGTCAATACCAGGAAAGTCCTAAACTGTCTCTGATTAGCAGAAGATCCTTCACTGGGAGACCAGACTGCCTCCTTAGCAACCACTTGTCAGTGGCACTGCAACGAAGCATGCCTGGATGCTGGAGTCATTACTGGCCTATTGACAAGCCTTATTTCAGAAGACAGGTATAAGCCCTAGCTGAATATCATGGTGCTCACCGAAAATCTTAAAACAGATGTTTAAAGTTTTAGGGGGACATTTATCTAATCAGATGTGTCTGTTTTTTGGCTTAAAAAAGTAGCAACTTATGGCAATTGCAGAATTTTGCCACAATTGGTCTAATTTTATAACATTTGGTGTCTATCACCACTTTTCAAAGTGGTCTATATGTTTAAGAGCTAAAAGTAAGATTAGACCTGGATTATGGCACATTTACTATGTGCAACTTTTTCAAAAGTCCACACCAGGCTACCCCTGGTTTACTTTAACATATGTGTGTATACCACAGTGTTTATAGACAAGAGGACGTGGAAAATAATTAAAACATAACTTTTACTCAATAATCAATTTAAAACATGATCCCATTTATATATCTAGAGAATATAAACGACAAAAACTGGATACCAAACAAACCTATAGTTCAGTTCAGGGCAAATCGCAAGTACCCGTTTGTCACAGTCAAAAAAGTGCTCGGCGGCACCAACAAAAAAAAAACCGTTTGTTCTACCTTGGTTGTAGTACATTCAACGGTAGGTGAAATGAGGTGGCACAGGACCAGACGGAGTAGGCGGGGGAGGCAATGCAGTGGAAAATAAGAGAGAGGTGCAATTTAATATACAAACACCTAGACGTCCCTACAGTAATTGGGACCACTCTTTCCCTGTTGGCCTAACCACAGGGTAACCGCCCTGAAAAGAACGACCCCGTCCGGAACCTGTCCCTCAATGGTGGAGGACCCTGTAAGCCCTAGTGCAGCTAGACCCTACATGCATGTTTCATCACTCACGATTCATCAGGGGAATACAAGCGCACAGGGAAACACACCAGATAAATGCAGCAAAGAGTCAGTCAGCAGTCACATACAAACCAAGGCCAAAAAAGGTTATTAAATAAAGGCATTGGTCACATAGAATTAGATCTACTGGCTATAATAGGATAACTAGGGGTCAGTAGTGAATGCCCATAAATAAAGGCATATAGTGAAAACAGCCCATAGATGCAGGCTTGAGCAGACCGAGGACACAGACACCAGTGTGTGATAAATCCTGGGCTGTCCGGTCGGTTTCAGGGCCGCTGGTAGGAGGGCAGATGATGTCAGAACTGAACTATAGGTTTGTTTGGTATCCAGTTTTTGTCGTTTATATTCTCTTGATATTATAAATGGGATCATGTTTTAAATTGATTATTGAGTAAAAGTTATTTTCCACGTCCTGTTGTCTATATTTTTGATTCTCGTGGTTATTTAAGCTACTAGGTTGACATTTGATCTGGTTGTGACTAGTCCTCTATACCACAGTGTTCTCACACCATATATGTTATTAAGCTACGTTATTAAGCAATCATCTGGAAGTCCAATACTGCCTCAGATGATCTGGCAATTCTGATCTCTAAGCATGCTGAAAGATATGGATTTGCAGGTGGCAGATCATACTGTGTAATCGCGATCTGCTGCTGGCACACAGCTGCCCTGCATGGGGACGAGCGATGGCAAAGCAATCGCTCCTTCCCATGCTGCAGAGGACATCGCCACATGTAATTGCAACTGCAGGATGGGTGTCAAATACACCCTTTAGCTAGCAATGTCAATAGTGATCATCTATGCAGTAAGAGGGAGTAGTCTCCTGTCATCCATCAACCCTACTAAATTAATTTTATGTTTTAGATTTTGTGTAAGTCAGCAATGCATTGTACTGGCATTATTTCTCTATATGAATCAGTGATATTTGAACCCTTAAAATAAATGTAACATGACATTCCTTCTAATGTTTTTGTCTTATATTGTATTGTTCTTTAATCTAATTTTGTGAACTTTTTACATGACCATATATAAAAATTATTCTGATGAAATATTTGCAGTATGTGGGGAATTATCAATGCAATATTACTTTTATATATATTTGCTTTGTCTATATGTGCTTATTATATTTATGGAATAATGCTATTTGTGAAAGATTACCAATATGAAAATAAAAAAATATGGCTGGAGGAAGCACACATAACAAATTTGTTAATAACAAGTCATAGTAATCTGTTTTTTAAATATGGATTCTTCTATACATACTGTAGTTGAGTTTGAACCATTATTAAAGTTGTATACAAAACAACTGAAAGGTGGCATGAAGAAGGATGTGCTCAACCCAAGATGCAGTTGTGCATATATATACAGGGGAGCAGATCCTATCCTTGTGGCCCATTGCTAATGGCGATCCCCAGCAAAAATGCATACGGGGGAGGATGCCCGCAGCAGACCACAAATATCACAATAGACATCCTACACAAGATGGCAATTGTGTGGATATGATAATCAATATAACAATATAGCAAATACAAATGACAAGACAGGTGCACACTGCGGTCTTACTAAGCCCTCAAACTGATCTTAAAATTGAGATATTGGTCAACATATCCTGCTGTGGAGGACATGTCTATGCCTGAGCACCACGCCAAGGTTTCTCAAGTAGCTCGGGACCTAACACTCACCTATCTTTGATGTAAGGGCAATACCAGGGGCCAGTGGGTTAAATTACAGGAGTGTAAAGGCCTGTATTACCTCCAGCATGTAACCATGCCTGCAATGGGAGGAGGCAGAAGGCTGGGAGCCCCACCCAAGACTGGCTGATACAGCCAAGGCCTCACAGGTGTACCTAAATGTAGCCTGTGGATGGAAAACAGACTACATTTACATAGGAGTTTATACACCTCTAAAAAAAATTAAATATACAAAACAACTGAAAGGTGGCATGAAGCAGGATGTGTTCAACCCAAGATACAGTTGTGCATATATATACAGGGGAGCAGATCCTGCACTTGTGGCCCGTTGCTAATGGCGATCCCCAGCAAAAATGCATATGGTGGGGGATGCCCACAGCGGACCACAAGTACAACATGTACTCCACAGCAGGATATGTTGACCACTCTCTCAATTTTAACATCAGTTTGAGGGCTTAGTAAGACTGCAGTGTGCACCTGTCTTGTCATTTGTTATTGCTATATTGTTTATCACATCCATACAATTGCCATCTTGTGTAGGATGTCTATTGTGGTACTTGTGGTCCGCTGTGCCGTTTACACTCCTGTTATTTAGCCCACTGGCCCCTGGTATCACCCATACGGCACAGGTAGGTGAGTGTTAGGTCCCAAGCTACTTGAGAAACCTTGGCGTGGTGCTCGGGCTAAGACATGTCCTCCACATCAGTATATGTTGACCAATCTCTCAATTTTAACATCAGTTTGAGGGCTTAATAAGACCGCAGTGTGCAACTGTCTTGTCATTTGTTATTGCTATATTATTAAAGTTGTGTGTCGTGAATGTCGCATACTTACCTATCCGTGCTGAGGCAGAGAGCCTGATGTCTCCTCTGCCCTAAAGCTGAGGCAGTTCCATTGCTATGGAAACTAGCCCTGCTGACATACATGCGGTTCATCCAATCAGGCTCAGTGCTGGCATCACATGCTTCCTGTCAGTGAGAGATATAAATAGGAAGCTGCTGGCATCATACGCCTGAGATTGGTGTGACATTTAAGACTTGAAATGAAACAGTTATATAGTTTGTAGATTATTTTTAGCATACATACAAGTGTGACGCAGGTTTACTAAACTATAGAACATGTCAGAGAAATAATCAATTCTTTTGAAAGCTTGAGAAATAAGAACCATTTTTTATAGAAACAGTATGTTAAAAGAGGATGCATTTTTTGCTTAAAATTCAGAAGTCTAAGACATGAAAAGAACAGTCCTGCTTTTGTTTAAATACTTCAAATGGAAAACCTTCTAAAACACTTTTTATAGATTTGGACTTGTTTAAGTGTTTTTGAAAGAATGACTTAAAAGTAAAGTATGTGCTATTCTCCAAAAAGAGCGTCATTTTCTTCCAGATTCCTGTAAAATCTGTATGTACGATGGACCTGAAAACTGGGTTTAACAGGATAGATATATCTTTAAACTTAGAAAAGTTCACTTTGCAAGTTTAGCCATTCTTTTTATTCCATCCCACTAACAAGTGTAATAAAACTTGTTATAAAATACATTTCAATGGGGTTGTCAGGTAAAAAAAAAAAAAAAAACAACAACACATTTTTAAATATCTATTTTGGGCATTCTGAGTTAGTAGAGGAGAGACTAGGAAGGCCATTTATTTAATAGTGATTTAGCATTTCTGTGTCTTATGTGGACAGTCCATAAATTTACATAGTTACAATATACAGTAATCCTTAAAGAAATTGCTGTTTTTAAGAAATCATTATAGAAACTTGTGGTGAATATATTCTGCTCCACATGCTTGGTTTTCTCCTAATATCATAACCTATTAAGGACCATTTTCATTTTCTCCCCACATTCCAAGAACCATAAGGTTTTAAATAGAGTTGAGCGGACACCTGGAGGTTCGGGTTCGCCGAGTTCGGGACCCGAACTTGACCTGAACTTGACCCCAAAGTCAATGGGGACCCGCACTTTGGGGCACTAAAAGGGCTTTAAAAGAGTCATGGAAAGAGCTAGATGGCTGCAAAAGGCAGCAACATGTGGGTAAGAGCATGGCAAGTGCCCTGCAAACAAATGTGGATAAAGAAATGACATAAAATAAATAAAAATAATTAAAAATAATAATCTTAAACTAGGAGGAGGAGGTCCATATGGAGTAGGAGGTTGAGGAGGCGGTCGACATGTCGTTGTAGGTGGACGTGGCGGTAAAGGTGGAAGTGGCGGTGGAGGAGGAGGAGGTAGCCAACCCTTTTTTTTGCATATTTTTTATTTATTTAATTTGGGTAGACCACAAAACATTGTGGAATATATAAAATAAAAAGAGAAAGTGCGCTGTAGTGTAACAATGGCTCCAGTGAGGAAATTAAGGACGGCACGTTGTCCTTGTAATAGGGATCCAGCAGGGTGGCCACCCAGAAATCAGCACAAGTTAGAATGTGGGCAACTCGGCAGTCGTTGCGCAGGCACTGCAGCATGTGTTCGCTCATGTGTGCCAGGCTGCCCAGAGTCAAGGACAAGCTGTCCACTGTGAGAGGTGTATCACTTTGTTCTGTCACAAGTGATGCACATGAGCTGCTTTGGGTGCCACCCTTCTGCGAACATGGTTCCTCATCTTTCTCCTCCTCATCCTCTAGAACTGTGCCCTGGCTGGACAATTGTGTACCTGGCCTTTGTTGGTGCAGGAACCCACCCTCTGAGCCACTTGTGAATTACTGGCCTGATAACCGTGGAAATGATCCCTCTTTCTCCTCCTCTACCTCTTGTGCTGCATCCTCTTCCATCATCGCCCGAACTGTTTTTTCAAGGAGACATAAAAGTGGGATAGTAATGCTGAGAACGGCATCATCGGCACTGGCCATGTTGGTGGAGTAGTCGAAACAGCGCAACAAAGCACACAGGTCTCGCATGGAGG
>JAKVIS010004553.1:0-13903 GCA_033119425.1 Bufotes viridis
AGAGAGGACCTCACTGACCATAAGAGCTTCCACTATACAGGAGAGAGAGGACCTCACTGACCATAAGAGCTTACACTCTACAGGGGAGAGAGAGGACCTCACTGACCATAAGAGCTTACACTCTACAGGAGAGAAGGACCTCACTGACCATAGAGCTTACACTGACAGGAGAGAGCGACCCACTGACCATAAGAGCTTACACTCTACAGGAGAGAGAGACCTCACTGACCATAAGAGCTTTACAGTACAGGAGAGAGAAGGACCTCACTGACCATAAGAGCCATACTCTACAGGAGAGAGAGAGGACCTCACTGACCATAAGAGCTTACACTGTACAGGAGAGAGAGGACTCACTGACCATAAGAGCTTACACTGTACAGGAGAGGAGGACCTCACTGACCATACAGAGGCTTACACTCTACAGGAGAGAGAAGGACCTCACTGACCATAAGAGCTTACACTCTACAGGGAAGAGAGAGGACCTCACTTGACCATAAGAGCTTACACTCTACAGGAGAGAGAGAGGGGACCTCACTGACCATAAGAGCTTACACTCTACAGGGAGAGAGAGGACCTCACTGACCATAAGAGCTTACACTCTACAGGAGAGAGAGGACCTCACTGACCATAGAGCTTACACTCTACAGGAGAGAGAGAGGACCTCACTGACCATAGAGCTTACACTCTACAGGAGAGAGAGGACCTCACTGACCATAAGAGCTTACACTGTACAGAGAGAGAGAGGACCTCACTGACCATAAGAGCTTACACTGTACAGGAGAGAGAGGACCTCACTGACCATAAGAGCTTACACTCTACAGGAGAGAGAGAGGACCTCACTGACCATAGAGCTTACACTCTACAGGAGAGAGAGGACCTCACTGACCATAGAGCTTACACTGTACAGGAGAGAGAGGACCTCACTGACCATAGAGCTTACACTGTACAGAGAGAGAGGACCTCACTGACCATAGGAGCTTACACTCTACAGGAGAGAGAGGACCTCACTGACCATAAGAGCTTACACTCTACAGGAGAGAGAGGACCTCACTGACCATAAGAGCTTACACTCTACAGGAGAGAGAGGACCTCACTGACTATAAGAGCTTACACTCCACAGTAGAGTTTGCAGCATGTGTGGAGTTTGCAGCCTGCGCGGAGTTTGCAGTGTGCCCGGAGTTTGTAGCCTGCGCGGAGTTTGCATCGTGCCCGGAGTTTGCATCCTGCGCGGAGTTTTCAGCGTGCGAGGAGTTTGCAGCCTGCGTGGAGTTTACCGTGTGTGTGGAGTTTGCAGCCTGCTCGGAGATGGCAGTGTGCGTGGAGTTTACAGCCTGCGCGGAGTTTGCAGCCTGCGTGGAGTTTCCAGCGTTTGTGGAGTTTGCAGCCTGTGTGGAGTTTCCAGCGTTTGTGGAGTTTGCAGCCTGCGTGGAGTTTGCAGCGTGTGTGGAGTTTGCAGCCTGCGTGGAGTTTGCAGCATGTGTGGAGTTTGCAGACTTCTTGGAGATGGCAGCATGTGTGGAGTTTGCAGCCTGCATGGAGTTTGCAGCCTGCTCGGAGATGGCAGTGTGCGTGGAGTTTTCAGCCTGCGTGGAATTTGCAGCCTGCATGGAGTTTGCAGCCTGCTCGGAGATGGCAGTGTGCGTGGAGTTTGCAGCCTGCGTGGAGTTTGCAGCATGTGTGGAGTTTGCAACCTGCTCGGAGATGGCAGTGTGTGTGGAGTTTGCAGCCTGCTCAGAGATGGCAGTGTGCATGGAGTTTGCAGCCTGCTCGGAGATGGCAGTGTGCATGGAGTTTGCAGCCTGCGTGGAGTTTGCAGCCTGCGTGGAGTTTGCAGCCTGCGTGGAGTTTGTAGCCTGCCTGGCGTTTGCAGCGTGCCAGGAGTTTGCAGCCTGCGTGAAGATTGTAGCCTGCGCGGAGTTTGCAGTCTGCGCGGATTTTGCAGCCTGCGTGGAGTTTGCAGCCTGCGTGGAGTTTACAGCCTCCGTGGAGTGTACAGCGTGTGTGTAGTTTGCAGCCTGCGTGGAGTTTGCAGCGTGTGTGGAGTTTGCAGTGTGCGTAGAGTTTGCAGCCTGCGTGGAGTTTGCAGCATGTGTCGAGTTTTCAGCGTGTGTGGAGTTTGCAGCCTGCGTTGAGTTTGCAGCGTGTGTGGAGTTTGCAGCCTGCGTGGAGTTTGCAGCCTACTCGGAGATGGCAGTGTACGTGGAGTTTGCAGACTGCGTGGAGTTTGCAGACTGCGTGGAGTTTGAAGCCTGCGTGGAGTTTGCAGCATGTGTGGAGTTTGCAGCCTGCGTGAAGTTTGCAGCCTGTGTATAGTTTGCAGCATGTGTGGAGTTTGCAGCCTGCGTGAAGTTTGCAGCCTGCGTGGAGTTTGCAGCCTGTGTGGAGTTTGCAGCCTGCGTGTAGTTTGCAGCATGTGTGGAGTTTGCATCCTGCGTGGAGTTTGCAGCCTGCGTGGAGTTTGCAGCATGCGTGGAGTTTGCAGCCTGCGTGGAGTTTGCAGCCTGCGTGGAGTTTGCAGCATGCGTGGAGTTTGCAGCCTGCGTGGAGTTTGCAGCCTGCGTGGAGTTTGCAGCCTGCGTGGAGATTTCAGTGCCAATGCGTTGTAGCAAAGACTGGTCAGGAAAATGAACAAAGCTGTAATAAGACTCCTGACAGCCTTGGAGTATGAATCCAGCTCATTGTTGGCGTCCAGCCCCTCAGCCGGGCGTAGGAAGCGCAGCCACCTCTCTGGGGTCTGAACAGTTATTGGTGTCTGTGGGTTGTACATGGAGATGCCCCATATGTTTACATATAACCCAAGACAGCGGGCACGAGACCAAATGTTTATAGACGGGGAATGGGAACCAGGAGAATGTATATAACATGGCACTGATTATAGATGCAACAGATTTATACCACATGTAGAGACCCTATTATTAGGAGTAACTCCACCCACACACTCCTCCACATATAATAACCAGGGTGCACATTTCCTCCACTCTGGAGATGGGAACCACAGTTTAGACTGGGCCCTGCTGCTTCCAGCCATCATTAAGAGGGTTCACATCACCGCTGCTTATCATTTCATTATCCCTCTGATCCCTGGACCCCCACTAGATAAACAGGGGCAAGAAATCACTGCCGCCCTCTGCATGGCCGAGGTCTTTGTCGGGGGACTCTGACGTAGATGTAGGGCAGTGTGAGGGGATTCTACTGCAGCTGTGGAGCAAGTGTGCACATGATGTCTGCTCATCTGTCCATCACCTGTGGATAAGGCAAGTCTGCAGCCCCAAAAAACGGAATTCTGCCAGTCTTAAACATAATGAACGCTTCTAGTGACCCCCTCAGGGTCCACATTATGGCCGACCAGCACACAAGGACCAGTCACTGCCAAGTGTCTTGTGATGATTCATGTAGTCTTCTTGACCTATCTTATAAATTCTAACCTCCTACCATGCCCTGTGTGACTTCCCCATCATAATGCCCGATGTGCCCTTCTCCATCATCATGCCCTATGTGCCTCTGCCCATTACTATGCACTATGTGCCCTTCTCCATCATCATGCCCTATGTGCCTCTCTCCATCATCATGTCCTGTGTGCCTCTCTCCATCATCATGTCCTGTGTGCCTCTCTCCATCATCATGTCCTGTGTGCCTCTCTCCATCATCATGCCCTATGTGCCCCTCTCCATCATCATGCCCTATGTGCCTCTGCCCATTACCATGCACTATGTGCCCTTCTCCATCATCATGCCCTATGTGCCTCTCTCCATCATCATGCCCTATGTGCCTCTCCCCATCATCATGCCCTATGTGCCTCTCCCCATCATCATGCCCTATGTGCCTCTCTCCATCATCATGTCCTGTGTGCCTCTCTCCATCATCATGTCCTGTGTGCCTCTCCTCATCATCATGCCCTATGTGCCCCTCTCCATCATCATGCCCTATGTGCCTCTGCCCATTACCATGCACTATGTGCCCTTCTCCATCATCATGCCCTATGTGCCTCTCTCCATCATCATGCCCTATGTGCCCTTCTCCATCATCATGCCCTATGTGCCCTTCTCCATCATCATGCCCTATGTGCCTCTCTCCATCATCATGCCCTATGTGCCTCTTCCCATTACTATGCACTATGTGCCTCTCCCCATCATCATGCCCCATGTGCCTCTCCCCATCATCATGCCCTATGTGCCTCTCTCCATCATCATGCCCTATGTGCCCTTCTCCATCATCATGCCCTATGTGCCTCTCTCCTCATCATCATGCCCTATGTGCCTCTCTCCATCGTCATGCCCTATGTGCCTCTCCCCATCATCATGCCCTATGTGCCTCTCTCCATCATCATGTCCTGTGTGCCTCTCTCCATCATCATGTCCTGTGTGCCTCTCCTCATCATCATGCCCTATGTGCCTCTCTCCATCATCATGCCCTATGTGCCTCTGCCCATTACCATGCACTATGTGCCCTTCTCCATCATCATGCCTCTATGTGCCTCTCCTCATCATCATGCCCTATGTGCCCTTCTCCATCATCATGCCCTATGTGCCCTTCTCCATCATCATGCCCTATGTGCCTCTCTCCATCATCATGCCCTATGTGCCTCTTCCCATTACTATGCACTATGTGCCTCTCCCCATCATCATGCCCCATGTGCCTCTCCCCATCATCATGCCCTATGTGCCTCTCTCCATCATCATGCCCTATGTGCCCTTCTCCATCATCATGCCCTATGTGCCTCTCTCCTCATCATCATGCCCTATGTGCCTCTCTCCATCGTCATGCCCTATGTGCCTCTCCCCATCATCATGCCCCATGTGCCTCTCCCCATCATCATGCCCTATGTGCCTCTCCCCATCATCATGCCCTATGTGCCTCTCTCCATCATCATGCCCTATGTGCCTCTCTCCATCATCATGCCCTATGTGCCTCTCTCCATCGTCATTCCCTATGTGCCTCTTCCATCATCATGCCCCATCCATGTGCCTCTCCCATCATCATGCCCTATGTGCCTCTCTCCATCATCATGCCCTATGTGCCTCTCTCCATCATCATGCCCTATGTGCCTCTCCATCGTCATTCCCTATGTGCTCTCCATCATCATGCCCTATGTGCCTCTCTCATCATCATGCCCTATGTGCCTCTCTCCATCGTCATTCCCTATGTGCCTCTCCATCATCATGCCTATGTGCCTCTCTCCATCATCATGCCCTATGTGCCTCTCCATCATCATGCCCTATGTGCCTCTCTCCATCATCATGCCCTATGTGCCTCTCTCCATCATCATGCCCTATGTGCCTCTCCCCATCAGTGTTAGTCCTGTCACCATAAAACCCCATATGCCAGCTCAGCATCCCGGCCTGGTGCCCACCTGCCCTTGCTCTCAGATCTGTGCCATTGTCTGTGTGATGGATTTGTAGGGCAGAGGTTAATCCCGGGAGGCGGACAGTTTTCGGTCCAGCGCTTGTGCTCATCCTCTCTTACTGATAAGGACAATTTGAATGAGAATCATCTTCCCTTGGAAAGTTCCGGAGGTGATGTGACCTCAGGTGAGACCCCCGACCTCTCTGTACTGGAGGCTCACGGTGTTATCAGCCCTCGGGCCTCCTCTTCCCATACACGGAGTGTATATAATAAGAGGTGGATGATGCTGCTAACATCCCTGATATCTCATTAACCCTTCATTTGCCCCTGGCCGCCCTCCTCTTGTGGGTTATGTGCTGAATACTAACACAAATCCTCCCAGGATTCTACTGGTATTTTCAGCCAACTCACTACCTCTGGCCTCCAGGGACTGCGATCTAGTTAAGATTTGGGAATGAACCAGACAAGGAGCAGAGAAGGGAGATACGTTTTCAATCTCTCTTGGAATGATTATAAGCCCTAGAAGAGTCACTTATAGAGAGGGAAGTGCACCATAGATTCAGATGAGGCTCCAGTGCACTGCCCTAGTACAAGGTCCAAGATGAATACCGATGGAAACTCCTGGAGATGTATGCTTATACCGGACAGTCTCCCACAGAACTTTGTAGAAGTCATTGTCACTGCCTTTATTGCATGCTGGGAGCAGTACAACGAAGCCGACCCCAGTGCCAGGTCAGTGCAGGAGGATTTGGGAGTTCAGTGAAGAATCATATGAAATAGGACAAAAAGTATAATAAATGCAATTAACACGAGCACTGAGCAGCTTACTGGATTTTTTCTTCTCAACCCCCTTCCTGTTCACAGTCCTGATGCTGGAATCTTAATGAGACAATGCAGTCTGTAGGTGCTGGCCATAACCCCGTCTGCTTTGTCTCCTCACGTATTGACCAGTCTTCTATTAGCGAGTGATTTCTAGTTAAATGAGCAGTCGGAAGAGGAGGAACAATAGATGGTGATTATCTCCATGTGTGCTCTGTGTACAGGAGGAGTCTGGAGCTTTTTACTTTGGTTTATGACCCCTTCCAGGCTCTTGAGCTTCAACAACTTCAACTCCGAGGGGCTCAGAATTCATCAGGTCAAGGCTCATAGCAAGTGTCCTCCAACCATCTGTCCAGTGGCCATGGTCCCATCAGGTTCTCCGGCCTGACTGCCGAGTCTCCGAGGTTTAATACCAGGATACAATTCAGTCTTGTCATCACTGTCACTTCTGGTTATCCCATAATATTCTTCACCCCCTCCTCATGGATCACCAGGCATGATCTTCATTGAAAACTACTGAATGGAAATTTAACAATCTTAGATTTCTTTTTTTTTCGCAGAACTTTAAATTATTTATGTGCGTCCCCTGAGTAGGAAACTGGACGTAATGCTTTTGGGTAACAGGTATTTTTGAAGACACTGATTCATGGTGGGTTCTGTGAGAGCTCAAGCAGGTCACAATTACAAATGGTGCAGGTGCTGAAAGTGACAGCTTTACTGAGCCGGTTAACAAGGTGACCAATAGAGACCTTTAGTCTGGAGCTTTCCCTCCACTATGTGTTCCCGTGCTTAGGGGCTAAATACCATGTAGATCCCTTGTAATCATGGCGTTTGGCGCTTTTATCAGAGATCCACCATGTTTTACATGCAAATAAAGCACCATTTAAAAGCACTGTATCAAACACCTCACTGCATAAGTATGTTAATATATACATGTAAGTATTAGATCGGGTACGTATACATCTGTGAATATCTATATGAAGATATTAGTGACTGCTGCACAGGAGCTGTGACTTCACCAGCACAGTTCACCCCAAACATCAAAGCAAGTCATTTATGGGCATAAAAATCTGTAAGAGCAGGAAGCAGGGGCTGAAGAATCCGTAGAGCAGGAAGCAGGGCTGAAGAATCGTAAGGAGCAGGAAGCAGGGGCTGAAGAATCTGTAAGAGCAGGTAGCAGGGGCTGAAGAATCTGTAAGAGCAGGTAGCAGGGGCTGAAGAATCTGTAAGAGCAGGTAGCAGGGGCTGAAGAATCTGTAAGAGCAGGAATCAGGGCTGAAGAATCTGTAAGAGCAGGTAGCAGGGGCTGAAGAATCTGTAAGTGCAGGAAGCAGGGGCTGAAGAATCTGTAAGAGCAAGTAGCAGGGGCTGAAGAATCTGTAAGAGCAGGAAGCAGGGGCTGAAGAATCTGTAAGAGCAAGTAGCAGGGCTGAAGAATCTGTAAGAGCACGTAGCAGGGGCTGAAGAATCTGTAAGAGCAGGGGCTGAAGAATCTGTAAGAGCAGGTAGCAGGAGCTGAAGAATCTGTAAGAGCAGGTAGCAGGGGCTGAAGAATCTGTAAGAGCAGGAAGCAGGAGCTGAAGAATATGTAAGAGCAGAAAGCAGGGGCTGAAGAATCTGTAAGAGCAGGTAGCAGGGGGCTGAAGAATCTGTAAGAGCAGGTAGCAGGGGCTGAAGAATCTGTAAGAGCAGTGAAGCAGGGCTGAAGAATATGTAAGAGCAGAAAGCAGGGGCTGAAGAATCTGTAAGAGCAGGTAGAAGGGGCTGAAGAATCTGTAAGAGCAGGTAGCAGGGGCTGAAGAATCTGTAAGAGCAGGTAGCAGGGGCTGAAGAATCTGTAAGAGCAGGAAGCGGGGCCTAAAGAACTGTAACAGCAGGTAGCAGGGGCTGAAGAATCTGTAAGAGCACGTAGCAGGGGCTGAAGAATCTGTAAGAGCAGGTAGCAGGGGCTGAAGAATCTGTAAGAGCAGGTAGCAGGGGCTGAAGAATCTGTAAGAGCAGGAAGCAGGGGCTGAAGAATCTGTAAGAGCAGGTAGCAGGGGCTGAAGAATCTGTAAGAGCAGGGCTGAAGGATCTGTAAGAGCAGGGGCCAAATAATCTGTAAGAGCAGGTAGCAGGGGCTGAAGAATCTGTAAGAGCATGTAGCAGGGGCTGAAGAATCTGAGAGAGCAGGAAGCAGGGGCTGAAGAATCTGTAAGAGCAGGTAGCAGGGGCTGAAGAATCTTCAAGAGCAGGGACTGAAGGATCTGTAAGACAGGGGCTGAAGAATCCGTAAGAGCAGGAAGCAGGGGCTGAAGAATCTGTAAGAGCAGGTAGCAGGGGCTAAAGAATCTGTAAGAGCAGGAAGCAGGGGCTGAAGAATCTGTAAGAGCATGTAGCAGGGGCTGAAGAATCTGAGAGAGCAGGAAGCAGGGGCTGAAGAATCTGTAAGAGCAGGTAGCAGGGCTGAAGAATCTTCAAGAGCAGGGGCTGAAGGATCTGTAAGAGCAGGGCTGAAGAATCAGTAAGAGCAGGAAGCAGGGGCTGGAAGAGATCTGTAAGAGCAGGTAGCAGGGGCTAAAGAATCTGTAAGAGCAGGAAGCAGGGGCTGAAGAATCTGTAAGAGCAGGGGCTGAAGAATCTGTAAGAGCAGGTAGCAGGAGCTGAAGAATCTGTAAGAGCAGGTAGCAGGGGCTGAAGAATCCGTAGAGCAGGTAGCAGGGCTGAAGAATCCGTAAGAGCAGTGGGGCTAAAGAATCTGTAAGAGCAGGAAGCAGGGCTGAAAATCTGTAGGAGCAGGAAGCAGTAAGAGCAGGTAGCAGGGGCTGCAGAATCTGTAAGAGCAGGTAGAAGTGGCTGAAGAATCTGTAAGAGCAGGTAGAAGTGGCTGAAGAATCTGTAAGAGCAGGTAGCAGGGGCTGAAGAATCTGTAAGAGCAGGGGCTGAAGAATCTATAAGAGCAGGAATCAGGGGCTGAAGAATCTGTAAGAGCAGGTAGCAGGGGCTGAAGAATCTGTAAGAGCAGGAAGCAGGGGCTGAAGAATCTGTAAGTGCAGGAAGCAGGGCTGAAGAATCTGTAAGTGCAGGAAGCAGGGGCTGAAGAATCTGTAAGGAGCAGGGAGCAGGGGATGAAGAATCTGTAAGAGCAGGGGCGGAAGAATCTGTAAGAGCAGGAAGCAGGGGATGAAGAATCTGTAAGAGCAGGGGAGCAGGGGATGAAGAATCTATAAGAGCAGGAAGCAGGGGGCTGAAGAATCTGTAAGTGCAGGAAGCAGGGGCTGAAGAATCTGTAAGAGCAGGGAAGCAGGGGCTGAATAATCTGTAAGAGCAGGTAGCATGAGGGGATGAAAGAATCTGTGAGTGCAGGAAGCAGGGGCTGAAGAATCTGTAAGAGCAGGTAGCAGGGGCTGAAGGAATCTGTAAGTGCAAGAAGCAGAGGCTGCATCTCTAGAGGCAGTCGCAGCGGCTCGGCTATCTGTCGACAGGGAGCAGGTCTGCATCTCTGCACGACAGGGGATGAAGATCTTACATCCTGCTCTGTACATGACTCTATAGCATGACTCAGCCCTGCTCTGTCGACAGATTCTTCAGTCGCTGCTTCCTGCTCTTACAGATTCGTCGCCCTGCTCTCGCAGTTCTTCCTCCTAGCTCTGCTTCTTCAGCCCCTGCCCCCTGCTCTACACTCTGATTAGCCCGCTTCGCTGCTCTGCATGATTCCGCGGCTACACTTACAGACTTTCTGGCCTCTCCCTGCGCCTCTCCTATTCGGCACCTTACTAACCAGCCCCTGCTCCCTGCGCTTACAGATTCTTCAGCCCCTGCTCTTACGTGATACTCTTCAGGCTCTTCAGTCCCCTGCTCTCTTTCTTCGGCCTGCCCTTACTGAATTCTTGTCCTGCCCCTGCATCTGCTCTACAGATTCTTCCTTACTGGACCTAATGACCTGCTCTTACAGATCTCTTTTCGGCCCCTGCTCCCTGCTGCCTGTAGACTGCTCTTACAGATTCTTCGGCCCTGCTCCGCTCTTACAGATTCTTCAGCCTGCTTCTCTTCTGCCTTCAGCCCCTGCACCTGCTCGACTGGCTCATCGCTCTGACTGCTCCTGAAGTGCCCAGCCCCTGCTACCTGCTTCTTACCTGCTTCCTGCTCCTACAGATTCTTCAGCCCCCTGGCTTACCGCTCTTTACAGATTCTTTCGGCCTGCCCTGCCTACCTGCTACGTTCTCGGCCCTGCTACTTCTCTACAGATTCTTCAGCCCGTACCTGCTCTTGACCCAGATCTCTTCAGCCCCTGCTACCTGCTCTTACAGATTCTTCAGCCCCCTGCTACCTGCTCTTGCAGATTCTTTCAGCCCGCTGCTTCCGTGCTCTTACGGATTCTTCAGCCCTGCTCTTGCCTGATCCTACCAGCTTCTCCCAGCTCATGGCTACTTGCATCTTACGACTCGCTTTAGCCTGCTCTCTCAGTGCTCTTCTGCTTGGATTCTCAGCCCCTGCTACTGCTTACAGATCCTTAGCCTCCGCTGCTCTGCTGAATGTCAGCCTCTGCTCGGCCTCGTTCAGCCCCTGCGTCTTACGGATTCTTCAGCCCCTGCTTTACCTGATCTTCTGCCCTGCGAGATTCTTCAGCCCCTGCTACATGCTCTTACAGATTCTTCAGCCCCTGCTACCTGCTCTTACAGATTATTTGGCCCCTGCTCTTGCAGATCCTTCAGCCCCTGCTCTTACAGATTCTTGGCCCCTGCTACCTGCCTTACAGATTCTTCCAGCCCCTGCTTCCTGCTCTACAGATTCTTCAGCCCCTGCTACCTGCTCTTACAGATTCTTCAGCCCCTGCTACCTGCTCTTACAGATTCTTCAGCCCTGCTACGTGCTCTTACAGATTCTTCAGCCCTGCCACCTGCTATCACCGGATTCTTTAGGCCTGCTTCCTGCTCTTACAGATTCTTCAGCCCCTGCTACCTGCTCTTACAGATTCTTCAGCCTCTGCTACCTGCTCTTACAGATTTTCAGCCCTTCTACCTGCTCTTACAGATTCTTCTAGCCCCTGCTTCTGCTCTTACATATTCTTCAGCCCTACTGCCCTGCTCTACAGATTCTTCAGCCCCTGCTACCTGCTCTTACAGATTCTTCAGCCCCCTGCTACCTGCTCTTACAGATTCTTCAGCCCCTGCTTTCTGCTCTTACATATTCTTCAGCTCCTGCTTCCTGCTCTTACAGATTCTTCCAGCCCCTGCTACCTGCCTTACAGATTCTTTCAGCTCCTGCTACCTGCTCTTACAGATTCTTCAGCCCCTGCTCTTACAGATTCTTCAGCCCCTGCTCGTGCTCTACAGATTCTTCAGCCCTGCTACTGTACACAGATTCTTCAGCCCCTGCTTCCTGCTCTACAGATTCTTCAGCCCCTGCTACTTGCTCTTACAGATTCTTCAGCCCCTGCTTCCTGCACTTACAGATTCTTCAGCCCCTGCTACTCTCTTAAGATTCTTCAGCCCTGATTCCTGCTCTACAGATTCCTCAGCCTACCTGCTCTTACAGATTCTTCAGCCCCTGCTACACCCTGTTACAGATTCTTCCCCTGCTACCTGCTCATAGATTCTTCAGCCCCTGCTTCCTGCTCCTTACGGATTCTTCAGCCCCTGCTTCCTGCTCTTACGGATTCTTCCAGCCTGCTTCCTGCTCTTTAGAATTTTTTATGCCCATAAATGACTTGCTTTGATGTTTTGGGGTGAACTGTGCTGGTGAAGTCACAGCTCCTGTGCAGCAGTCACTAATATCTTCATATAGATATTCACAGATGTATACGTACCCGATCTAATACTTACATGTATATATTAACTATACTTATGCAGTGAGGTGTTTGATACAGTGCTTTTAAATGGTGCTTTATTTGCATGTAAAACATGGTGGATCCTCTGATAAAAGCGCCAAACGCCATGATTACAAGGGATCTACATGGTATTTAGCCCCTAAGCACGGGAACACATAGTGGAGGGAAAGCTCCAGACTAAAGGTCTCTTATGTTAACCGGCTCAGTAACAGCTCCAGTCACTTTCAGCACTTCTAGCACCATTTGTAATTGTGACCTGCTTGAGCTCTCACAGAACCCACCATGAATCTGTGTCTTCAAAAATACCTGTTACCCAAAGCATTACGTCCAGTTTCCCTACCCGGGAGACGCACATAAATAATTTAAAGTTCTGCAAGAAAAAGAAATCTAAGATTGTTAAATTTCCATTCAGTAGTTTTCAAGTGAAGTCATGCCTGGTGATCCATGAGGAGGGGTGAAGAATATTATGGGATAACCAGAAGTGACAGTGATGACAAGACCGGATTGTATCCTGGTATTAAACCTCGGAGACTCGGCAGTCAGGCCGGAGGACCTGATGGGACCATGGCCACTGGACAGATGGTTGGAGGACACTTGCTATGAGCCTTGACCTGATGAATTCTGAGCCCTCGGAGTTGAAGTTGTTGAAGCTCAAGAGCCTGGAAGGAGTCATAAACCAAAGTAAAAAGCTCCAGACTCCTCCTGTACACAGAGCACACATGGAGATAATCACCATCTATTGTTCCTCCTCTTCCGACTGCTCATTTAACTAGAAATCACTCGCTAATAGAAGACTGGTCAATACGTGAGGAGACAAAGCAGACGGGGTTATGGGCCAGCACCTACAGACTGCATTGTCTCATTAAGATTCCAGCATCAGGACTGTGAACAGGAAGGGGTTGAGAAGAAAAATCCAGTAAGCTGCTCAGTGCTCGTGTTAATTGCATTTATTAGCTACTTTTTGTCCTATTTCATATGATTCTTCACTGAACTCCCAATCCTCCTGCACTGACCTGGCACTGGGAGTCGGC
Source organism: Bufotes viridis (assembly GCA_033119425.1). Taxonomy (NCBI): domain Eukaryota; kingdom Metazoa; phylum Chordata; class Amphibia; order Anura; family Bufonidae; genus Bufotes; species Bufotes viridis. The sequence goes on from JAKVIS010004553.1 coordinate 13,003, forward strand.
TTCGTTGTACTGCTCCCAGCATGCAATAAAGGCAGTGACAATGACTTCTACAAAGTTCTGTGGGAGACTGTCCGGTATAAGCATACATCTCCAGGAGTTTCCATCGGTATTCATCTTGGACCTTGTACTAGGGCAGTGCACTGGAGCCTCATCTGAATCTATGGTGCACTTCGCTTCTATAAGTGACTCTTCTAGGGCTTATAATCATTCCAGGAGATAGCAATATCTCCCTTCTCTGCTCCTTGTCTGGTTCATTCCCAAATCTTAACTAGATCGTAGTCACTAGGGGCCAGAAGTAATGAGTTGGCTGAAGATACCAGTAGAATCCTGGGAGGATTTGTGTTAGTATTCAGCACATAGCCCACAAGAGGAGGGCGGCCAGGGCAAATGAAGGGTTAATGAGATATCAGGGATGTTAGTGGCATCATCCACCTCTTATTATATACACCAGTGTATGGGAAGAGAGGCCCGGGGCTGATAACACCGTGAGCCTCCAGTACAGAGAGTCGGGGTCTCACCTGAGGTCACATCACCTCCGAACTTTCCAAGGAAGATGATTCTCATTCAAATTGTCCTTATCAGTAAGAAGGATGAGCACAGCGCTGGACCGAAAACTTGTCCGCCTCCCGGGATTAACCTCTGTCCTACAAATCCATCACACAGACAATGGCACAGATCTGAGAGCAAGGGGCAGGTGGGCACCAGGCCGGGATGCTGAGGCTGGGGCTATATGGGGTTTTATGGTAGGCGTAGGAGCTAACACGATGGAGAGGCATAGGGCATGATGGAGGCACATAGGGCATGATGATGGAGAGAAGGCACATAGGGCATGATGATGGAGAGAGGCACATAGGGCATGATGATGGAGAGAGGCACATAGGGCATGATGATGGAGAGAGGC
>JAKVIS010004554.1:0-13811 GCA_033119425.1 Bufotes viridis
CCTTGAGCCTTCTATGCCTTTCATAGGATGGTTCCTATAAACTGAAAGGCACATTCATTGCAGTGGGAGAACTGATCAGATGATTGAATGTTAAAGTCCCCTAGAGGGACTTTAAAAACAAAAAAAGTTCAATTTTTTTTTAAATATGCAAAAAATAAAGAAATAAATATTCAAATAATCCCATTTCCTCATAAAAGTAAAAAATAAAAAAAAATTATCATTTGCATCACCGCATCCTAAAATATCTGTAGTATTAAAATTTAAATGTATTTATTCCATACGGTGCAAGCCATAAGGGAAGAAAATGAAAATGGTTGTCACGTGTCGGGTGCCCAAGGCAGATGTCCGGGACGTCTTGCAAACAGGACACAGGCAAAATACAGACCAGGGACCAACAAAGTACTTTATTACACATGTAATAAAGGAAAATGACATTACAGCAGGTTAAGCAATAGCGGTAGCACTACCACAGAACCAAATGCACTGACAGACCAGAGGCAAAACCCAAAGGGCGGAGAGCCAGTGAGCCCAGTTATTCACAGAGCCCCTGGTGGTGGGAATGAACTGGGCCGAGGGCTCACTGATCTCACCTCCAGGAAGTCCCAGTGCACTTGGCCCCTACCTGCAAAGAAACACGCTGGAGCAAGCACCAGCGGAACAGACACCAGAACTGGAACCCAGGCAAACACAGGACATGGATCAGACAACAAGACAAAAGAACCAGCACACATAAGCAGATGCCTGGACCCCAAGCGGAATGGAAGCATTGCGGTCACAAGCAGAGCTGTATACAGACTAGAGATCCTCCCTCCGGAGAACCCAGGGACCCTCTCACGAAGGCAGGATAAACACAGGAACAGGAGCAGTAAGGCACTGCAGGACAGACAAGGAACAGACTAGATCAGAAGCAGTAGGCACTACCAGGCTGGACATGGAACAGGCAGGATCGGAAGCAGTTTAGCAATGCCAAGTTATCAGACGCAGTTAGAACACTGCTAGGCTAAACATGGAACAGAACAGGTACAGAAGATCAGACAAGGCATGGACAAGGGTAACATCGTAGAACAACAGACAAGGCAATAACATCAATGCAATACCAGGCGACACCACAAACAAGGGCAGGTGGCAAAACCCCGAGTAAGGCACAGGACAGACTGACCTCCTGGGTGAGCAGCAAGGTGCAACACCCAGCAAGGCAGAAGACAGACTGACCACAAGTGCCGCAGCTCACAGACAGAAATAGCGGCATAATGAGGGCACCTGATAAGCCACACCTAGGATCAGATTAGGGAATGCTAACCCCACCAGAACCCGGAGTACCAGCACCATAGAACACACAATCACAAGTATCAGTTCACACCAGACACAGAATGCTGCAGTCAGCACGCCCGAACGACAACCAGCATACACAGAACAACTGTAGCCAGTACAAGGGTTAAAGGCAGGGGCGTAGCTAACGGCTCATGGGCCCTGGTGGAAGAGTTCAGCTTGGGCCCCCCTTCCCTCAGTGCTTTGTGTGTCTTCTTATGCGGCACAGGGGTCTTTGGGCCCCCTCAGGCTCCTGGGCCCGGTAGCGACTGCTACCTCTGCACCCCCTATAGCTACGCCCCTGGTTACAGGCAGCCAGCCTACACAACGACAGAACCGCACTGTGATACAAACACGGGAAGCCACAAACACAGGCCATAATTCACACACACATACAACACCGCAGCCAGCATGCAGTTCCAAGCAACCAGCATACACAGGTGTCAGCCTGCAGCCAGTACGTAAGAGAACCTGCAGCCAGCCTACATGGCCACAACTGTCACAGTGAACTGCACCGCGACAATGGCAAATTCAGCATTTTTACGTTGCTTACCTCCCTCCAAAAATTGAACAAAATATGGTCAAAAAGTTATACACATAATATGGCGATGCAAATAAAAAATAACTTCTCCCAAAGTTTTGGTTAAGGTTCATTTTTAGCATAGGGACAGAGATATAAAACGTTTTCATAGTATACTTTATTAGTGTAAGACATTGCTAGACAGTACTAGAAAATAGAGCTAACACTGGGTTCAGACCTGAGCGTTTCTAAGACGCGCGTTTTAGTCGCGCGTTTTTGGCAATAGTAAACGCGCGTTTTACGCGCGTTCGTGACTCTGGAGACTTTTTTTAATTGGTCTGGAGACCAATTAAAAAAGAGCATCTCTACACTTAAGCGCGTTAAGCACGCGTTAGCAACGCGTTCCCATTGAAGTCTATGGGAGGAAAAGCGCTACAAACGCCCAAAAAACCGCTCCTGAACGAGCTTATGCATCGGGCGTTTTACAGCGCGTTTTTACGCGCTGTAAAACGCGCAAGTGTGAACCACTCCCATAGGGATGCATTGGTTTTCATGTGTTGAGCGTTTTACAGCGCGTTTGAACGCGCTGTAAAACGCTCAGGTGTGAACCCAGGCTTAGAGATTCCGTTATGGCTTTCCATTATAACGGAAAATAACAGAATGCCCAGACAGAATGCAAAACGGAAGCCTTTAAAAGGCATACCGTTTGCTTTCCATCCTAATAGAAGTCTATGGGAAAGTATAACGGATCCGTCTGGGTCCCGTTATGCAAGACGGAAAACAAAGTCCTGTCGACAGGACTTTGTTTTCCGTCTTGCATAACAGGAACCAGACGGATCAGTTTTGATTCCCATAGACTTCTATTAGGATGGAAAGCAATGGAATGCCTTTTAAAGGCTTCCGTTTTACATTCCGTCCTAAAACAAGTCTATGGGCAGAAGAACGGATCCGTCCTTCCGTCTTACGGATTCCATTATTTTCCGTTATAACGATGTTATAACGGACAGCCATAACAGGATCCCTAACGCTAGAGTGAACCCACCCTAAAAAGTCTTCTCAACAAAGCTGTAAACGAGCCTTGACAAGGAGAGTCTGTCTTCAGTGTTCTGCTGAGCACTGAAGACACCTGTGCGTAATAAGTCAGATAGGCAGGGTGATGGACGGTCATAGGACACATATAAGTAGTCAGGGACTGAAGTAGTGACAAGAGGCAGGCTGGAAGAGACAGTATGTTATACACTGGTGTCTTCAGCGCTCAGTAAAACGCTGAAGACAGACTCTCTTTAGCAATGCTGTTGAGCTTTACTAAGAAGACTCTTTACACACTGTTTTCTAGACAGTTTTTTTTCTCTTAGAAGAAAGCTAATCTTTATATGCTTTCCACAGCAGCATTACCTGGCCTCTAAATTTCCCTAAGCAACCTCTCTCTCTACAAGGAGAAACTGTAACCCAGGTCCTACAGCATCAGCCTCTCACCTAGCCAATCACGCACCCTGTTCTGTACTAACAAGGCGTGAACAGCCTGAAACAGCCGTCTGCAGAAAGGTCTTTCCCTTTCAAAAAAAGGCTCTTGATTTGGTTAATGTCACGTTGCAAGGCCAGTAAAGGGTTCTACACCGACTACAGGGTAGCTACCTCCACTAGGTGGCTCTCAAGAGTCAACTTTCTTTCTCTTGGAAGAAAAGTCATCTGCATATCCTTTTTCCCAGAGAGCATTGCCTGGCTTATAAGACTCCCTAAGCCGGCTTTGGTGCTCACCATAAGTAGAAAGAGAATGAAATAAACAGAAACGGGTTGGTCGTTTGCTGCAACTGTTTTTTTATTATACAGTTTATGCATACACTGAATATTCTTTAAGACAGCTGTGTGTTGAAATCAGAAAACCAAACATCTTAATAAAAAATAAATCCCTTGTAAAGTGTCACACGTCGCCCAAAACGTACAGAAAGAATCCGGCTTGGCTTTTAATCACATTCAAACTTAACGACAACGGACACGTTTTTGAATTTTTACAAGAAGGATTGTCGACTAGTAAATATTACTTTCTACTGTTTTTTTGGTCTACTTTATCTTTTTGTATCGTCGTCATCCATATGTGTACATCAGTTTGGATACAACTTTCTACTGCTAGAATAATGCTTCGTTGGTCTTACTCTACTGTGCTACACAGATGAATCTATACTTGGTCTTACATACAGAGGTGCCCAAGACTGGTAATGTCCCGGGCTCATCAAGGGATAACTCTCCTTGGTCTTCGTCCATCTTCTGTCAATGAAACGACCTTTGACTGAAGAACAGCAGATAAACCGATCACTGTAGGTCTCCGATCTACATGACAAGAGATGATCAGGCACTTTCCACTACCAACATTGTTGGTTGAGTTTGTGTTAGGTTTTTTTAAGGTTCTTCTCATACGTCTTCCAAGACACACAGAGCTTCCACAGCACTGCTGGGTCCCTGTGCCACCCCGCCGATGACGAAGAGCATGTTGTCGGACTGGATGGTTGAGCAGGAACATCTTCCTGTAGGCATGGAGGGCAAAAATTCCCATCTCTTCTTCACCAGGTTGAAGCCTTCTACGGAGCTCAAGGGGGACGGTTGATTGCCTGTTGGCACAAAAACATGTACAGGGAATAATTACAGTCTAAACAGAGATATTCGACAAAGCTTCAAGTGTTCCTGGTGTAGCCCTACATCAAAAGTCACAATGGTGGCACACACTTTTATTTTAAATTCATCATCTTGGGTCAGGAGAGGATAGCTCTTATAAGCTTTCTTCTCCCTATCCTAGAAAAACATAATGGTGGTATGAACCCTGAACTTGTCCCCTTCTAACATTTTGGAGCCCTGGGATGGTGGTGAGCACCACATAGGTTCATACCTCCCATTGGAGCACTCTTGGTTCTGAGAATCGTATTGTTCACTTTTAAATAACCCCATAACTTGAATTAAAGGGGTTCTCAAAGATTATAAAAACATGGCAGCTTTTTATCAAAAACAGCACCTGTCAACAGGATGTGTATGGGTATTGGGACTTTATTCACTTCAATGGAGCCATTGCAAAACCAGACACAACCAGGGGCGTAAATAGAAATTACTGGGCCCCATAGCAAGAATCTGAAATGGGCCCCCTTAACCCCACCCACTCCCCACCCATGGCCCCTCCCACCTCCTCCTTAACTCCGCCCTCCCACCTCCTGTCCTGGCTCCTCCCATGCCACACACCCATTAAAGAAATAATAATAATTTTTTTTTTTTTAATTAACCAACTTTGTTGCAGTAACTTTAAAAATGTATATGTATTATCCAATAAGGCATATATGGGCTATGTCAGGCTTTAGCAGAGTGGGCCCAGGACAGTGGACACAGGGTGCAATATGTATGCGAGCACAACTGAGCGAGTGCAGGGCAGGAGCCCGCATACATATCACTCCTCCTGCCTCTGTCCACTGTGCTAAAGCCGGACGTAGGCCATCCTCCACATCTTAACCCCTTTGCTACTTGCGCCATTTTGTCATCACTTCTCTTACCCCAAACGATTGCAGTACACCACTGCCCAAACCCCTTGCTGCTGATGCTGCTGAGTGTGCACATATGCGCATGTGTTTGTGTGTGTGGGGGGGGATGGTTTGGCTGGTTGGTGGAATATCATTTGGTGGTGGCTTTGTGCACACTCAGCATTAGCAGCAAGGAGTTAGAGGGGTTAATCCACCCCCTAATGCCCTCCAAAATGCCCGGGGGGTGGGGTGGGGGTGGGGGTGTTAGGAAGGAGTAGGTGTAGGAGGAAAGCACACTGTCCTCTATGAGCCCCCCCCCCCCCAACCCCTAATGCCCCCCAAAATTCTTAGAACAGTGTGCTTTCTTCCTACTTCTCCCGCATGGGTATTTTGAGGGGCATTAGGGGTTGCTGGTGGCGCTCATAGAGAACTCCGAGGGGGGGGGGGGGAGGGCTAATAGGGGACAGTGTGCTTTACTCCTAGTCCTCCCCACCTGGGCATTTTGTAGGGGCTTTAGGAGTTGGGGCTCACAGAGGACTCCTACTGCTCCCCCCCCAGGCATTTGGGGGGGGGGGGGGTATTAGGGGTTAATGCCTTGCTAGGCATTTTGGGGGGCATTGGGGGGCTCATAGAGGACTCAGGAAGGGGGGGGGGGCTCATAGAGGCCAGTATGCTTTCCTCCTCTAAACTCCACCCCCCCCAAGCAATTTTGTGAGGCACTGGGCCCAGTTGGGGAGGCTCATCATAGTGGACCTGTGGGGAAGGCAGGGGAGTCTCATGTATGAGTACATCCTGGCAAAGTGGCACACTTTCCTGAATGTGGACTCACACCTGCCCCACCCCCCACCCCCCCTTGGGCATTTGGGGGGCATTTTGGGGCTCATAGAGGACAACAGGACTGGAGTGAGAAGGCTGTCCTGTCCCCCCTCCCCACCCCACCTCTCTCTTGCTGCCTGCCCCTGCAGTCTGGGCAACTTCCACATCGCTGTCAGAGTCACAGTGTCAGTCTGACATACCACTCTCTGCTCTCTCACTGAGCCAGGGCCAGGCACGGCAGCCTGTTCAGGGTGGGTGCCAGCAGCTCGGCTCCCCAGCGCATCGGTCCTGGCTGTGGGCGGCTGTTCCAGGACTGGGTCGGTGTCTGAGTGAGATGCAGTGGCGACGTGCACTGGCCAATCAGCAGCTGCCTCAACACTTTGCCTTGCGCTGATTGGCCAGCGAGCGCGTTAGTTGCAGGCTGGCTTGATCCTGATTCCGCAGGTCAGGATCAGGTCAGAGACAGTCAGCAGGGCTGGTCAGCGCGGGAAGGAAGGTTGGTGGGGGGGCTGCGCCTGCATGTCAGATCGATGTTAATTAATTTTTTACAGAAAACTGTGAGTGGGCGGAGCGAAATAGTGTGGGCAGGGCCTTCCGAGCACTCCAGGTCTGAAGGGTCTGAATGCTGGGGGTCATGCTAATCACAAGAACAGGAGTCCCGTGTCCCCCGTTTCAGTGAAGCGGTGGTCAAACATGTACACTGCTGATCATCTCAAACTTTATGGGGCTGCCAAAAACGGCCAAGCACTGTACACAGCTTTTATTTGGTAGTCCCAGAGCCTATGAAGGTAGCGGCAACACTCATGCTCGACTGTCCACTCATATGGGTGGACACAGAACTCTCGTTCTCAGTGGGACTCTCGGTGATCAGACTCTTAGCGCCTACTCTTTCTATACGTGATATGTTGCCATCTTGAGATGACCAATGTTCAGAGCTTCAAGGTTCTTTAAAAAGGAAGTCTGCACCGGTGTTCACTAATCACACCCATCGGGTTACATCTACCAATAAGGTGTTTGATTTGGCACAAACTGCGGCAAATTTATGGAAGTGTTTCTGACTTTCTAAGTCCCAGCAGATTTCCTTACGTCTTACGATGTGCATGAAATGGCACAACTCTCATTAGTCAGTGCAGAACTGTCATCTTGTACGGCTTCACCGCCCATCCTGAAGATGAGCAGAGTGGCTTAATAAGGTCTCCTGTAATATACATGACCGCGCTGAGTGCAGGCGGTGGATCATGTAGAAATTCATATCCAAACCCGACAAGAGCATTATAACGAAGATCCAGCAAGGGAAAAGGAGTTTTCCAGTTTGGTTAACGCCTCATGCACATGGTAGTGTCATGTGCACGGAGCCCGTATGGTGCCTATGTGCCGCTACATGGAGCCTAACATCATATTACAGAGACAGTCTCCCCCAAGCCCAATATTTCTCCAGAATACGGCATCTGATGTTGCATACCTGGAGGAATAAGGAGGTACTGTATCGGTCCATAGACGTCTCCCCTATCCCCTCTCACAGCATGCAGTCCCACAATGCAGAGGGATATACTGCAGCTGCATCCCCCTCCCCTCCTCCCTTTTTTCACCAGAATGGCTCCTCTCCATTTTGACCAGTGGGAACTATGACGCCGTGCTCACGTTCTTCCATGAACAGGACCAAATCTGTCTTTTTAATGCAAAGTAGCATAAAAACTTCCCTTTCGTGGTCCGGTTGGCACCAAGTAATTGTAATATATCAGACAATACCTCAGAATGCCACTAACGTAATGGAGTATTCTGCGCCGTCGCCTGAGCGACATTTGGTAATTTGAGAAAGAAAAGACATTTGTGATGAGAAGCTTCCATCATAGCGAGAGCCCGGGAGATCAGCGCCATTGTGTAGGAAAGGTCAGGCTTTATGTGTGCACAATGGAGCACGCTCCCTTTAGGTGCTCCTACCTTCCCGCCGCTTCCTTTACAGTCACCGTTGCCATGGAAATCTATAGGACCCGTCCTCATTATACAATAATCCCATCTCAATCCGCCAGGGATATTTCATCAACAGGGTTGAAATACATCTTATTCAGTTCCCGAAGTGTGGAACAAACCAGAGAAAATGGAAAACACCGCACATGGGTCCTGACATTTTATGTTTGTGAAATTGTGTAACAGAGTGTGTATGGGGCTAATAAATAATACATGGCCACCTACAGCTACCTACAGCCGCACAGATCGGGCAGCCGCCTCCTGCAGCCTTGGACCGCAACCCTGCGTCTGAGTGACAGATCCAACCTCTCTATATAATACTTCCAGGGATCATTCCGAGCGGAGACTGAGTCACTACCACATCATGGTATTAATCCAGGAGCCGAGCGGGTGAGGAACATACACTGATGATAGATAGATAGATAGATAGATAGACAGAGAGATAGATAGATAGATAGACAGAGAGATAGATAGATAGATAGATATGAGATAGATAGATAGATAGATAGATATGAGAGAGATAGATAGATAGATAGATAGATAGACAGAGAGATAGATAGATAGTTATGAGATAGATAGATAGATAGATAGATATGAGAGAGATAGATAGATAGATAGATAGATAGATAGATAGATAGATAGGAGATAGATAGCTAGATAGATAGATATGGAATTAGATAGATAAATAGATAGATAGATATGGGATTAGATAGATAGATAGATAGATAATAGATAGATAGATATGACATAGATAGATAGATAGATAGATAGACAGAGAGATAGATAGATAGTTATGAGATAGATAGATAGATAGATAGATATGAGAGAGATAGATAGATAGATAGATAGGAGATAGATAGATAGATAGATAGATAGATATGGAATTAGATAGATAAATAGATAGATAGATATGGGATTAGATAGATAGATAGATAGATAATAGATAGATAGATAGATATGACATAGATAGATAGATAGATAGATAGATAGATAGATAGATAGATAATAGATAGATATGACATAGATAGATAGATAGATAGATATGGGATTTGATCGATAAATAGATAGATATGGGATTAGACAGATAGATAGATAGATAGATAGATAGATAGATATGGGATTAGATAGATAGATAGATAGATAGATAGATAGATATAGATTAGATAGATAGACAGGCAGACAGACAGACTGACTGAATGATTGATATGAGATAGCTAGATAGATAGATAGACAGAGAGATCAATAGACAGATAGATAGAAAGATATGAGATAGATAGATAGATAGATAGATATGAGATAGATAGATAGATAGATAGATAGATATGGGATTAGATAGATAGATAGATAGATAGATAGATAGATATGGGATTAGATAGATAGATAGATAGATAGATATGGGATTAGATAGATAGATATAGATTACATAGATAGATAGACAGGCAGACAGACAGACTGACTGAATGATTGATATGAGATAGATAGATAGATAGATAGAGAGATCAATAGACAGATAGATAGAAAGATATGAGATAGATAAATAGACGGATGGACAGATAGACATATAAAGCTAACTAGATAGATAGATGATAGACAGACAGATATAAGAAAGATAGATAGATAGATAGATAGATAGATAGATAGATGAGATAGAAAAATATGAGATAAACATAGCAGACAGATATAGTCCAAAGACTCTACTGATATTACCGTTTCCCTTAAGGAGACCCGCCAAGAAGGTCGGGAGGTAATGCATGTATATGTGCGGTATAAATAGGTGCCGTTGTCTTACCAGAGCAGGCCGGTTCCTGGGACTGACCCCGCGTCTGAGAGTGAACAAGTCATTAGTGATCTGCATGAACCAGGAATAAATATTCAGAGAAGAAGTGTCAATTACTGGCTTCACCCTTGTGGCTCGGTAAATCTGGTCTAATGAGCCCTGAGAGGGAAATCATGGCCATCAGTCCAGACTCCAGGCATCTGACAGTTAACCCCTTCACTGCTGGAGAACTTACTGTTCACTATGGTGCCATAAATATGAGCGCTATCCAGACTGTCTCATACTGCTGCTCAGGGATTTTTACAAGTTGTTTAAAAGCTGAACTAGAGGGTCTACTTACACCCATTTAAACATCCCTTTAAGTACCAGAAAGGGCCAAAAACAAGTAAGCCCCGCCCATGAGGAGACAACTCAGCTCTGCTGGATAGACAGGAGGGCCCCATTAGGGAAAAGAAAGTATGTAACAATGATGAAAAAATTCTTTTGGGAACTTAGTGTCCCTTCTGGAAAGAAAGGGGTTAAAAAAACAAGATCAATAAGACTATGCAGCTTGTATGTGGCCCTTGGATAAATGAAGGCCGCTCTAGTTGACCCAATGCCTTTGCAGAACTCCCCTCTCCAACGGAATTGTTAGAAAACAAGCGAATAACGGATTAGACCAAGAGTCGTGATAAGCGCATGACGGAGACAAAACAAGAAGTCTGTAGGGTGGCCCCATGTGATTTTGGTTGTGGAGCCCCATCTTTATTATATACACCAGAGGACTGGCAGGGAGTGTGGAGGGCACTTTGCAACTTGTTTCTATAGACAGTGGCGCCTGCTCCCATTTGTTTTGGTACCTGCAGTGAGTTGTTATAGCGACTGCTGTCAGATGGATAGGCGCCTGCTGTCAGATAAATTGGCGCCTGCTGTCAGATAAATTGGCGCCTGCTGTCAGATAAATTGGCGCCTGCTGTCAGATGAATTAGCGCCTGCTGTCAGATGAATTGGCGCCTGCTGTCAGATGAATTGGCACCTGCTATCAGATAAATTGGCGCCTGCTGTCAGATGAATTGGCACCTGCTGTCAGATGAATTGGCGCCTGCTTTCAGATGAATTAGAGCCTGCTGTCAGATGAATAGGCGTCTGCTGTCAGATGAATAGGCGCCTGCTGTCAGATGAATTGGCGCCTGATGTGAGAGGAATTGGCGCCTGCTGTCAGATGAATTGGCGCCTGATGTGAGAGGAATTGGCGCCTGCTGTCAGATGAATAGGCGCCTGATGTGAGAGGAATTGGCGCCTGCTGTCAGATGAATTGGAGCCTGCTGTCAGCCAATTTTCCAGCTGTAAGTTGATTTAGATCAGCTGTCAGATTATTAGACATTTGCTGTAATGATTTGGCACCTGATGTCAGATGAACTGGCACCTGCTGCAAGGTGATTTGCCTGCTACTATCAATTGAATTGACAGAGGCCTGCTGTCAAGTGTTTCGGCACCTGCTGTCTAATAATTAGGTACCTGATGTCAGATGAATTGGCGCTTGGCGTCAGGTGATTTGCCAGCTTCTGTCAGTTGATTTAGCACCTGCCATCAGTGGCATAGCGTGGGTTGCCAGCACCAAGTATTGCGCCCCCCCCCCCCCCACCCTCGGTCAACCTGTGTCCATGCCCCTTTTTACAGATAATGTAGGAGAAATAACCTGCAGTACTATGTAACACCACAGATAACACAGTGATAAATCTCTGAGTACAGATAATGTAGTAGATGTCACCTGCAGTCCTATGTAACACCACAGATAACACAGTGATAAATCTTTGAGTACAGATAATGTAGTAGATGGGTGTGAGACCCCAGAATTCAGAACAAGCACAATGTGACCTGAAGTCTGGGGCTGGGCTGCGGCAGGGTGGGCCAAATTCTATATCCACCCCCCCATCGCTACAGAACATACAGGGTAATACAGTGCCCCATACCTCTAACATACAGGGTAATACAGCGCCACATACCTCTAACATACAGGGTAATACAGCGCCCCATACCTCTTACATACAGGGTAATACAGCACCCCATACCTCTTACATACAGTGTAATACAGCGCCCCATACCTCTTACATACAGGGTAATACAGCACCCCATACCTCTTACATACAGGGTAATACAGCGTCCCATACCTCTTACATACATGGTAATACAGCGCCCCATACCTCTTACATACAGGGTAATACAGCGTCCCATACCTCTTACATCCAGGGTAATACAGCGCCCCATACCTCTTACATACAGGGTAATACAGCGCCCCATACCTCTTACATACAGGGTAATACAGCGCCCCATACCTCTTACATACAGGGTAATACAGCGCCCCATACCTCTTACATACAGGGTAATACAGCGCCCCATACCTCTTACATACAGGGTAATACAGCGCCCCATACCTCTTACATACAGGGTAATACAGCGCCCATACCTCTTACATACAGGGTAATACAGCGCCCCATACCTCTTACATACAGGGTAATACAGCGCCCATACCTCTTACATACAGGGTAATACAGCGTCCCATACCTCTTACATACAGGGTCATACAGCGCCCCATACCTCTTACATACAGGGTAATACAGCCCCCCATACCTCTTACATACAGGGTAATACAGCGCCCCATACCTCTTACATACAGGGTAATACAGCGCCCCATACCTCTTACATACAGGGTAATACAGCGCCCCATACCTCTTACATACAGGGTAATACAGCGCCCCATACCTCTTACATACAGGGTAATACAGCGCCCCATACCTCTTACATACAGGGTAATACAGCGTCCCATATCTCTTACATACAGGGTAATACAGCGCCCCATACCTCTTACATACAGGGTAATACAGCGCCCTATACCTCTTACATACAGGGTAATACAGCGCCCCATACCTCTTACATACAGGGTAATACAGCGTCCCATACCTCTTACATACAATCCCCAATACTGTGCCGCTGTGCTCCCCAATATTATACTACAGAAACAGATAAACCCCCTGATAATACTAGTGCCACACAGATAATGCCCCCTTAAATAATTATTATCACACAGTACCCTAAAATAACTGCGCCCAGCAAATAGTGCCCCTGACACTAATAGTGTAAACATAACGTCCCCCAAAAATAATTGTGGTAAGCTGATACTGTGCCAAGGTGCCCCCACAGTAATAATGCTCCAAAAAGTCCCACCAATAGTAATAATTCTCTGCTAGAGCACACATGGTAGTAATAGTGCTCCTACAGTGCCCCCAACATGTCCCCACTATGCCCTAGAAGTAATAATGCTCTTATAATGCCCATACTAGTAATCATGTTCCCCATAGACCCCTAGTAGTAATAAAGCCCACCATAATGCCCCCAGTAGTAATAATTCTCTTTATAATGTGACAGTACAAAAAATGCCCCCTTTAATGCCCCCAGTAATGTCCCCATAGTGCCCCCATAATGTACCAGTATAAAATACCCTTATACAGTGCCCCCAGTAAATGCCCCCATAGTGCTCCTCTCCCCCCTTCCTCTTAGTGCCCCCCATAATGTACCAGTATAAAATGCCCCATATATAGTGCCCCAGTAGATGCCCTCAGTGTCCCCCATAATTTGGAAGTATAAAATACCCCTTCTTAGTGCCCCCGTAGATGACCCCATAGAACTCCTATCCCCCTTCCCCATAGTACCCACCATAATGTGTCTCAGTATAAAATGCCCCTATACAGAGCCCCCATATAAAATACCCCTTCTTTGCCTCAGTAGAAGCCCCCATAGTGTTAATCTCCCCCATTCCCCCATAGTGCCCCCCATTTAAAATACCCCTTCTTTGTGGCCTCAGCAAATGCCCCCATAGTCCTCCCAATAATGTGCCAGTAAGAAGTGCCTCCATAGTGCCACCCAATAATGTGCCAGTAAAAGGACC
>JAKVIS010004555.1:0-13749 GCA_033119425.1 Bufotes viridis
GGGACATTTCCACCAGCCAAAAGAGCTGCGGCAGAAAACATGTCCGCTTTATCTACCAACGATGTAGGAAGCCCGGAGCTGGGAACAGCACACGTGGAGATGGCCTATACCTGGAGAGCACAGAACAACTTGTCTCCAGAGCACTTATCCATCCTGAAGAGCAGCGGCCAGGAAGGCATGCTGGTTGATGACATCATTAACAAGGCCCAGGATCTCCTGCAGAATCAGTTTGGGGACTTTGATGGCCTGCAGCCCGCAGCTGCTATTCTCTTTCCAGGGTACAGTGTGCTAAAGAAGGCCGTACAAATCCACTACGACGAGGACAGGGTGCACTGGCTGACCACCTGCTTCAAAAATGGCGACATCCTAGTGGCCGACAGCATCAAGACCAGCAATTTGCCTCTATCTGTTTGCCAGCAGATTAATAACATCTACAGTGTAGTGGTCCATGAGCCCCTGAAACATCTAAAATTTCTCAATGTGGATCAGCAGAGAAACACCTATGACTGTGGGGTGTTCGCCATAGCATTTGCCTTTGAGTTTCTGGCAGATGACGGTGAACCCACAGCAATCTTCCAGCACAACGTGATGAGAGACCATCTAATATCCTGCCTGCAGAATGGCAGGATCACAGGCTTTCCCAAAAGGTCAATTAGCGACTCCATGTCTTTCATGACATGTCGAGTCTATGATGGGCCAAGCGATCGCCCTGACCAGAAGCCTGATATTACCGAAACAGACCTGGATCCTCTACGTCACCAAAGCTGCAGTGTCTACCCAACCCCAGATTACAACCGCTGACCCATGGTACAGGTCGAGAACCCACAGACTTGTGGGCATCGGTAAGTAACCAGTGACTTTTCTAAGTTTGATCATCTTCATGTACTGATTGTAATAATGTCTTCTCATGTGATAATATATGTATGTGTAGTAAGTACTTAGACAACCACCGAAGGTTCAGGGTAATCACACCCCACAAGCATTGGCCTTTTAGCCTCTGGGCCCCATAACATTTACTGTGTCTATAGATCTACCTATTAATAGGGGGGCGTACTAATTTATTGTTTTAACTCGGTCCAAGAGACCTAATTATCAGGCAGTTGTGTCTCGAGAACATGTCAGACTATCAGATGATAGGGACCGCATCCACGATAAGACCATGTATCGTGATTAGGTATATTGATTATTTGTGATTTTTCTGCTTCTTGATATTTATGGTGTTTTTTGTATCATTTGGACACAGCGGTATCCACTGGTCACCACTGGAAATAATAACAGCCTGGGGTTAAGAGGCAATTGCAGCAGATCGGATTACCAGAGGTCTGAGACAAAATGAGGCGCAGAATAAACCATCTCCTGATCTTCACCAGTGACCCCTGCTAGAAGGTATTGGTCTTAAGAATAAAAATAAAAGGCCTAAATAAGGTAAGATCCTTGTTACAGCAGTCATAAAATGTAATGTGATTTATGACAGTAGCTCATAATACTAACAGACATGATGCCAAGTTCTGGAGACACCAGAGTGATGACACAGAATAATTCAGGGTTTAGATTCTCCATGAAGATGAGCAGAGCAGTGGCCATTACTGGAAAAGCATCCAAACTGCCTGATACATGGCATATAGGTATGATAAAATCCTAACTTCCTGCAGTCACCACTAGGGGGAGTTCCCATTGACCTTGATATGTAGATCATCTTTAGCAATGGCTCCCAGAATTTTAACTATGGAAGTGTGTAAGAAAGCAGGGGTTTTGGAGATTTGTATAAGGAAAACTGAGCCCTAAACCCTATAAAGAAATCAGCCCGCAATTATACGATGTATTCTGTTTACGTTGGATACAGCAGTGGGTCCCAGTAAAAGAATAACATTCAATGACAATTATAAGGGTTGATATCATTGTTAGAAACATAGGCCCAATTTTAATATAGTTAAAAGGATTACAATGACCGAGTAAATTGTGTGTCACTTACATTTAATCTGCTGCTGCTCCATGTTCAGTCATAATTAGTTGTATTTTTTACACCTACAGATCACTGTACCAGAGCAGGGGTCTCGCTGTGTCCCTGCAATTATTATTGGATACAGCTGGAGGTGATGACTCTACCACAAGTCAACGGCATGGTGGCCACCATGTCAGGATCAGATGACCTGCGCATCAGCAAGAGGCAGATTCTGGGCTCGGTCTCTGCACTCACCCACCGGACATTCTGCAGTCAGACGTATTTACTAAAGAAGTGAGTTTCCTGCTGCATCAAAGGCAGATTCCAGGCTTGGTCTCTGCAATACCCACTGGACTTGACATTCACCGGACTTTCCGCAGACAGATGTATTCACCAAAAGAGTGAGTTTCCTGCTGCATTTAGAGGCAGATTCCGGGTTCGGTCTCTGCATTCACCACTGGACTTGTCATTCACCGGACTTTCCGCAGTCAGATATATTCACTGAAGAAGTGAGTTTCCTGCTGCATCAAAAGGCAGATTCCAGGATTGGTCTCTGCAGAAGTCAATGCACTTGACATTCACCATTGATTCAAGGAAAATTTTACCGTCCTCGTCAAGTGCCATTGTTTTTCTCCACAGCCTAGGGGAAGGGCAATCCTTCAGCCATGGTTCCCTAGAGGTTTCCTCCACTGGGGTTTTTTCCTCTCCTGAGTGCTGAAAGCTTGACTCTTCATGAGTCAAAGGCCCATCATCAACAGGGCCACATTTAAGACCAGTGCCCTGACTTCTAATGAGAACATCTACTGTACATTTGATACCTTGCAGTTAATAAAGAAGTCAGTGTATATTAAGTAGTGGTGTGTCTGAGCCTCTTTATGAATCTTCATAATTAACTGGATGGAGGGTGTCGGACCCCTGCTGATCAGATAGTGATGGCCTTTCTTGGTTTTATAGCTCAGCTTATTTTTTTTATCCCCTACCTAAAGGATAGGGGATAAGTATCTGATTGGTGGGAACTGCTGGCTCCCCCATGATCATGAGAATGGGGATCCTGCTTTCTCAAAGAAATGGAATGGTAGGTCAACCATGTTCCTTTCTGCTTCATTCAGTGTCTATGGGACTTCTGGAAATAGCTGAGCATTGTACTCGTCTATCTCCAGCAGTCCCATAGAGAGTGAACAGAGTAGCTATGTGCACGCTCGACCTGCCACTTCATTAGTAAGGGCGACGGATCCAGTTCTCATGATCAGTGGTGGTCCCAGATATTCTGTGGATAGGGGAAAGTGTTGTATTTACAGAAACTATCTCAGGACCACATACTCATTGAAGTCAACAGGTCCATGGATGTAACATGGACCACATCTATATTTTTTGAGGATCCATGCTTTGCAGACCGCAAAATGGATATGATTGTGCGCATGGAGCCTTATACAGATTCTACTGAAAAAAAATAAAAAATTAAAATGGAAAGATACAGTCAGCGTTGTACCTCCAACAGAGGCAGATCACGCAGCTGCTTATGGGGCCCCTGGAGGAAGGGAGCTCAGTTTTGGAGAAAAAGCCCCACCTAATTTCATTTAATTCTTACTTCTGTCTCCTGTCTGGGGCTTAGGCTCTGCGTCCCAACTCCCTGCTTCCTCTGTCCTGTCCTCTGGGCCCCCTTTACTCAGCATATCATCAGTGGCTAGCGCTGCACCCGTGCTGGAGTCCCGGCTACCGCTCTATGTTGTCTCGCTGCTGGGCACCGGGCTGACCAATCAGTATTAGCAGTCTTTGCAGAGACTCCCAGTGCTGAACCCCCAGTTCTGGTCTGCAGATGAACCTGAATCTTCACCCTCTCAGTCACCCACACAGTGTAACGCCACCATGCCCTGCTCTGTGCACTCAGGTACAGTAAGTGTCTCTGTGTCAGCTTAATGCGCTGATGTAGAGACACATTGTTTGTCCTGCTTTAGACTGCAAATCACTGAAATTGGTGCACTACAATAGTAAATGCAATTGACAATATATGGCTAAACCCTCACGCTGATATTAAAAATGAGACAGTTCGCCAACATATTCTTACATCAAGAACATACCGGAGCCCGCGCACCCTGTCAAGGTCTCTCAATGTGGGACGGGACCTAACGCTAACCTACCTATGCCGTATGGACAGTTTATGATAGGTGCATAAAGTCCGACACACAGCCAACAGCTTCCAGTTATCTCCAGCGTGAAATCACACATACTATTGCAGTATACGGGCACTTTAACACCCGTTTACCATCAATCTGTTATGCTCTTAAGTGTTTCATGTAATTGCCTGCAGCAATGTTGAAGGGTGTCATTTGGGTATTGGACCACTGGGGGAGCTGGTGAGCAGTTTAGATATATAGCTAGGCCAAGGCAGGCTAGGGCAGTGCAGACCCTGGAGTCTGTGGAGGCCACATGTCTCAGGCCTAGGCCAGTTCAGCAGAAGTCAACCTGGAGGCAATCCCTAGAGCAAGAGGTACTAAACGTCAAGAGGAGGTACATTATAAACTGGAGATTCAAGGATATAAGCCAGAAGTAGGGCATTGGGGCCTTGAAGCATCAATTCCAGTCAGGACGAGTCAGGAAGAAAGTAAGGTTCACCTGCAATTCCAAGTCCTGTATTATCACCCTCTGTTTAACCTTGCTGGATGTAAGACCACTGCAATTTTGATTGTCTGCAAAAAGGAACTGTTGGAAAGACTGCTTACTGTATCATCACTGTCTTCAGTAAAGTTTGAATTCTGTTTTCAAGTTACCAGTCTGCACCTCTGTTATTCCTACTGTAAATACGGTGTGCCACCGTTTACTGGCACTGGCGTCACGACATATCAGGGACTTAGCCATAGGCACGTTAAACTATAACACCAAGGGCACCTCACCTTCCACCTGGCTGTGTCCCTCAAGAACCCAGAGAGTGCCCCAGAGGAGCAGCGTGCCGGCCTCTCCATCACTGGCATTCCCCAGGTTAGTTCCACACATTGCCCTGACTTGGGGATGCTACATTTTGGCGTCACGAACAGGATACGCACGTTTTACGGACTGTGAGCAAAAGCGTGAACTTTGTGCCTTAACCAGTTTGCCAAGTGACAAAACGCCTGTTTATTTGAAGTGAACTTTGCGGACCTAAAGCGTACAGAAAAGTGTCCCAAAAACCTCCAGAAAGCGCTGTGCAGTGTTGCGCTATCAAGAGGAAGAAAATCGCCACTTCAAAGTGCATTTTTGTGGACTTTTATGCTGTTTCACTACCGCTGCTTGCTGTCATTGAATTGATGCATCATGGCGCCCAAGATGGCCGCCTGAACTGTGGACTTATCTACTGCGCCATCACTACTCATCACTGGCGGAAAGCTTAGCGCCAGACTCTGCAGCGTCACCACTTTATTCAAATTTCCCAAGCTGGACTCCACCTACCTTGGACTTAGAAGAACGCATGAGCGCTGTTCCCCGTCGGAGCAAGTCCGAGCTCCGCCCCTCCAGCCCGACGTCCTCGCGGGAAGGCACGCTGCGCAAGGGATTCCCGAAGACGTCCTTCCGGATCTCGCGAGATTTGGACCGCCTGCACCGGAGTAAGTACCAACTCCTGGGAGAAATAATCCGACACCGGAGAGGGGTCGCCTGGTTAGCAAGGCCCAAAAGGGGATACTGGACTCTGCCCATCGGTCACGCTCACCGGCCAGTAACCCCGCCGGCGCGACATCGGACCTATCGCTATCTCTTAAAGGGACCGCTCAACCAAATAATCTGCATCATGTCGGACTCAGAAGCAGCCGAGCAGCCTGCCCCCAGGGAGCCAGTGGCCACCAACGGTATTACGCCTGTCAACATGATGCCGCTGACGATGCCATACTACTTTGGGGCTCCATGGTTTCCCCGTTATGCCGGGAGGCTCATAATTTAAAAGACTTTCAAGACAAAATCCTGGCTCTGTTCCGGCTCTATCCTATTAACCCGGAGCAGCAAATGGAGATTCTGTTAGCCCAGTTGGAAGGAGCGGCCCGTCGAGAAGTCATGTCCTGGCCCAGTTCTGAGAGGAGCACCATAGAGCAGATCTTTGACCGCCTCAGCACTACCTTTGAAGTCAGGACGGTGTCTGAAATAAAGATGCGCTTCTTCAGCAAGAAACAAAAACCTGGTGAGTCACTTCGTGATTTTGCTTTATCCCTCCAAGAGGCCTGGAGGGCTGTCATTCATATAGACCCTAGAGAGGTTGACACCCAGGATCAAACTCTGAGAGAACAATTTATTGCGGGTGTGAATAGCGAATCTTTAAAAACACAATTGAAAATGTTGTCGGCTCAGCACCCTAACAGTGTTTTCCTGGACTTTAAAGAACTGGCCATCAGTATTCTGGGACAACATCTGCCAACGGAACCAGTGGCCCATCCCGAGCCTCCTGTCCGTAATCCCAAGCTGACGGATACCAGCCTGCCAGGGGCCAGCCAAGCCGCCCAGACTCCAGTTCCTGATACAGTAGCTGCTCTGATGGAACAGGTCAATTACCTCACTAAGAGCCTGGAAAAAGTCTGCAGGAAACTGGAAGAGTGGGAGAAACCCTTAATGCTGGAAGATGAACTCCTTTTGCCTCAAAAGCCTGGCCCCCTGCGTATCAAGAAGTTTATCCCAGAGATCCTGGAAGGCGTTCAAGTGACCGGTTTAGGAACCGTAGCGACCTTCCTGTAATTACTGCAAGAAGTTGGGTCATACTGAATCTACTTGCTGGCAGTTAAGCGGAGTCACCCTCGAGGCTGAGGACCGCCCCTCGGGAGGTAGAACAACAGGTCCAAGGGATCCAAACTGGATGCCCGTTATGTGGGGTCCCGTCCCAAAATAAACGTCCGGATCAATGGAGTGCCTTTTGAGCGTTGCTGGACACTGGATCTCAAGTCACCACTATTCAGCAGTCCACCTTTAATCAGTTCTGGAGTTCCAGCCTGCTTACCCAGCCACCTGAGTCCTGGTTGGAGATAATTGCAAGCAATGGTAAGCCCATAAAGGTCCATGGATACTGGGAACCCACGCTCCAAGTGGGTGAAGCCACTTTACCACAGCAAGGAGTGATTGTGGTACAAACCGAGGATAAAGGGGGCCACCCTGTGATTGTTGGGACTAATGTTTTCAAAAATTGCTACCCTGAGGTCCTTGAAGCTCTCCATCAGTCCCTGCCTGCAGCTTCCTCCGCCTCCAAGAAGGTCCTCCAAAAGACCATCAGCGTACTGTGTGCTCAGCAGAGGTTTGCAAATGAAAAAGGAGAGATCTGCACCGCCAGGATCGGTGATAATAGACCAGTGACTCTACCTCCAAACTCTCAAACCCTCCTGTGGTGCCGTGCTGTCCTGGGAGTCCAGGGCCAAGACTATCCGGCCCTGGTGGAACCTGTCCAGATGGAGAACTACCCATATGTGAGAGCTGCCAAGTGCCTGGCGACCGTCTCCCAAGGTAAAGTACCTGTCCGTCTGATTAACCTCAGCGATCATCCTGCTGTGCTTACTAAGCACTGTCCTGTTGCCCAGCTTTCCCAGGTTTCCTTCCAGGATGTCATCCGCCTGCCTGTCACCGAGAAGCCATCAGCTGCCACTCGAGGACCTCTTCCTGCGGACGACTCTCCAGTGCCCTGGTGGAAGGAACTCCATGTCGGGGACGAAGCTACCCCGCAGCATCAACTAGAGGGACTCCTGAACCTAGTAAAGCAACATCATCAAGCCTTCAGTAAGCATGCAACGGACTATGGAGAGGTCAGTGTTATCCAACACACCATACCCACTGGCTCTCATCCTCCCATTAAAGAGAGGTATAGACCCATACCACCAACTTCCTACCAAACTGTTAAAGAGATGATCCAAGAAATGAAAGACTCAAGCGTAATCCGGGACAGTCGTAGTCCCTGGGCTGCCCCCTGGTTTTAGTAAAAAGAAAGATGGTGGCATCCGGTTTTGTGTAGACTATAGAAAGATAAATCAGATCACTCACAAAGATGCTTACCCATTGCCGCGTATTGAGGAGTCTCTAACTGCTCTAGGCTCCTCCGCCTACTTCTCCACCTTAGATTTAACCAGCGGATATTGGCAAGTGCCCATGGCCCCTGAAGATAGGGAAAAGACTGCTTTCACCACCCCTATGGGCCTGTTTGAATTTAATTGTATGCCATTTGGACTGTGTAATGCCCCGGGACCTTTCAAAGATTAATGGAGCGGTGCTTAGGCCATAAGAACTTTGAGACGGTGCTGTTATACCTGGATGGCGTTATCATCTACTCTAAAACGTATGAGGACCATTTAAAGCATCTAGCTGAGGTGTTTGAAATCCTTATTAAATACGGCCTCAAGATTAAACCGTCCAAATGTCACCTGCTGAAACCTGCTGTAAAATACTTGGGACATGTTGTAAGTGCAGAGGGGTCCAGCCTGATCCTGATAAGTTGGCTGCTGTCCGAAATTGGCCGGTCCCCACTACAGTGAAGGAAGTGAGGAGTTTCCTTAGCTTCGCTGGCTACTACCGGCGCTTTATCCCCACTTCGCTCAAATAGCGGATCCAATTCAGGAACTTCTGAGGGGCAACCAAAAAGAGCCCAAAGACTCCTATCCCCATAGAATGGAATGAAGAAAGGGAGGTTGCATTTCAGTTGTTAAAGAAGAAGTTGACTGAACCTCCTGTGCTGGGGTACCCAGATTACAGTAAACCATTTCACCTTTACACAGATGCCAGTAAGAAAGGCCTGGGAGCAGTGCTGGCTCAAGTGCAAGAAGGGAAAGAAAGGGTGATAGCTTACGCCAGCCGGTCCTTAAAGGGAGCTGAAAAGAATGATCAGAATTATAGCTCTTTCAAATTAGAGTTTCTGGCCTTAGTGTGGGCGGTAACAGAAAAATTCAAAGACTATTTGGCTGCCACTCCATTTATTGCCTTCACTGATAATAATCCTCTGGCCCACCTGAACACCGCCAAACTGGGGGCCTTAGAACAGAGATGGGCCTCCCGCCTTGCTAATTACGACTTCACTGTAAAATACCGGGCTGGCCGTTCAAGCGATAATGCTGATGCCCTGTCAAGGCTCCCCACTGAGATAGCACCAGATGACAAGCGGGATGCCTGGGAAGATGTAGAGATGCCAGCATTTTATAACAGGTTTGCTCAACAGGACCAAGCTCAAGCTGCCAACAGTGGAACCTCTGACCCACCATCCTTTGATAAGCCTGCATCCAGAGAAGAAAAGTGGATTAAGTTGCAATCAGAGAGTAGAGTTCTCGGTGAACTGCTGGACTTCTTCATCAGTGGCAGAACCCCTGAAAGAATTCGGCGAAAGACCGCAGACCCAGAACTCCTCAAATTGTGGAAGCAACGTCAACAACTGTTCCTTCAAAAGGCCTGTTGCTGCGGCGAAGCCTGGATCCAGTGTCAAATGACAGAGTGCACCAGATCCTCATCCCACGTCGTGATGCAGGTATGGTTCTAGAAATGTATCATGATAAGTCTGGACATTTTGGGGTTCAAAAGACTGAGGCCACTATCCGTAGGCGGTTCTACTGGGTTGGAATCAGAGAGGACATTGAGAGGTGGTGTCGGGAATGTACAGCCTGTGCCCTAAAGAGAGGTGAACATCATGATCAGAGAGCACCGCTGCACCCTATTATAAGTACCGCCCCTCTTGAACTGGTTGCGATTGACCACGTAAAGTTAGAACCCAGTCGCTCAGGGTATGCCTATGCCATGACTATTATTGACCATTTCACTAAGTTTGCCGTAGCAGTGCCTGTGAAGGACCTGACAGCCAAGGCGACCGCTGAATTGTTCTGGAAGCACTTCCTCCTGCCTTACGGCTGCCCAGAAAAGATCCTCACCGACCAGGGGTCTGCGTTTGAGTCTCATCTGTTCCAGGAGCTGTGCCGACTACACAATTGCCAAAAGGTCCGGACCACGGCCTATCATCCACAAGGTAATGGACTCTGTGAAAAGATGAATCAGACCCTGATTGAAATGTTGAGAGCCGTGCCTCCTGAGACCAGAGGAGATTGGCCTAACCTGTTACCACAGCTCATGTATACGTACAATAATACTATCCATTGTTCCACTGGATACACTCCTTTCTACCTGTTGTTTGGGCGTCAGGGTAAATTGCCTGCAGATCATTCCCTGGATGTACAAGTGCTGGATGACATTAATCCCCTGCCTAAAACTGACTGGGTAGCGGAACATCAAAGGCGCTTGCTTAATGCCAAAGAAATTGTCCAGGAGCGCATGGAAGGTGCCCGGGAGCGACAACAAAAGACTATGATTTGGCGGCCCATGCAGAGCCCTTGGCTGTGGGGGACACCGTGTGGTTGAAGAACAATCACCGTACCAGTAAGCTGGACAGTAAATGGGAGAGAACTCCCTATCTTGTGTCTGCCATCCCTAATGCTGAGACCCATACCTATGAGGTCACCAGAGAGGGTAAGAGTCCCCAAATTGTTCACAGAAACCGCCTAAAACTCTGCATGACAAAGGGGCCCATTGCTGGAGACTCCGGACCCCAGTCTCTTGTGCCAGGACTTTCTGCTCAGCCTGTGGAGCCTATGCAGGCTGTGGCGGATCTAGTCAATGATGCTGAACCACTCCATTGGTTCCTCACACCCTGGTTAAATTTGTTGGTGCCCGCTCCAGCACCTACTGTGCCTTCACCTCCCGGAAGAGCCGGTTCAAAATGTCCCGGATCCAGTCTCCCTTGTAGAGGATCCTCCGGCTCCTGTTGTTCCTGACCAGGGTCTCACTGGTGGAGACCCTCCTGTTGCTCCTCTCCCTTCTACCTCGGTGCTAAGGGAGGAGGAAACCCTGTGTTGAGAAGGTCCACCCGGATGAACAGGGGACGTCCGCCAGTCCGTTTAGGGGATTTTGATTATACTGGTGGTGTCTCCTCCCGGGCAGTTACTACTGGAAATACCTTGCTTGACGTTTGTGCGCAAGAATGGACTCCTCCACGCGAGCCCTTGCCTGTGATACACCCCCAGGGGACCTCTGTGTGAGCATCATCCTATTTAAGTTTGTGCCCAGAGATGGACTCCCTGTGTGCGAGCCTCTGTGATATGTTTTTATGGACTCACTCATTGTCATGGACTATCCTGGTATTCCCTAACATTCGCTGTGCCAGGTCAGCGCCCCAGTTCCACTCTTTATCCTGAAGGAAGAGAACGACGCCCCTTGTCACCACATTCCACCTTTTCCAGCTGGACCTGATATAAATTATGCATGTCATTCATTTGTGGTTATGTATGCCTGCATGTTCTCCTTTTGTCTTTCAGGAAAAGAATCCAGCTGGGTGGACCCCTGTGGTGGAGTGCGAGTCGTACTCAGTTTAAAGCTGTGGGGTATGCAGTATACGGGCACTTTAACACCCGTTTACCACCAATCTGTTATGTTCTTTAAGCGTTTCATGTAATTGCCTGCAGCAATGTTGAAGGGTGTCATTTGGGTATTGGACCACTGGGGAGCTGGTGAGCAGTTTATATATATAGCTAGGCCAAGGCAGGCTAGTGCAGTGCAGACCCTGGAGTCTGTGAAGGCCACATGTCTCAGGCCTAGGCCAGTTCAGCAGAAGTCAACCTGGAGGCAATCCCTAGAGCAAGAGGTACTAAACGTCAAGAGGAGGTACTCTATAAACTGGAGATTCAAGGATATAAGCCAGAAGTAGGGCATTGGGGCCTTGAAGCATCAATTCCAGTCAGGACGAGTCAGGAAGAAAGTAAGGTTCACCTGCAATTCCAAGTCCTGTATTATCACCCTCTGTTTAACCTTGCTGGATGTAAGACCACTGCAATTTTGATTGTCTGCAAAAGGAACTGTTGGAAAGACTGCTTACTGTATCATCACTGTCTTCAGTAAAGTTTGAATTCTGTTTTCAAGTTACCAGTCTGCACCTCCGTTATTCCTACTGTAAATACGGTGTGCCACCGTTTACTGGCACTGGCGTCACGACATATCAGGGACTTAGCCATAGGCACGTTAAACTATAACACCAAGGGCACCTCACCTTCCACCTGGCTGTGTCCCTCAAGAACCCAGAGAGTGCCCCAGAGGAGCAGCGTGCCGGCCTCTCCATCACTGGCATTCCCCAGGTTAGTTCCTACACATTGCCCTGACTTGGGGATGCTACACTATGGGAGGAGGGAGGAGGCTGTGAGTCCAAACTATAATGGGCTACTGTGACGCAGGCTGCCCAGGTGCACCTGAATGTTACCTATAGATCAAAATCAAGGAACATCAAACCTGAGGTTGCCCCACCTCCAGGCATACATATACAGACACAATGACGGAATAAATTGGTCTAAATGGCAAAAGATGCTCAAGACCCCAAATGTTGTTGCGCATTTCTACCCGGGGGAGCAAATCCTGCCCATGTGATCCGTTGCTAACAGCAATCCCCAGCAAAAATGCATACAATCGAGGATGCCGGCAGCGGACCACATGTACCACAAAAACATCCTGCACAGGGTGGAATCAGGCTTTGCATAGCCACCACAGGTCATACAGCTTCCTGGCACTGAATGAGCATTTCATCCCTGTCTTTATTGCCAAAGTAATAAACCTAGCATCTACACCTGGGATTACTCGAGGTCAGGTGAAAATGTTGTACTAGAGTGGGAGGGAATAGCAGGTCCCTCTACCAACCTACCCACCATTCCATAAAAAATCCAGGCCCACAAAACACTTTGAAGAAAAGTGTCTCAGCTAACTACACTTTGCTCAAACAACCCATCCCAGATCACACCCCAGCAGTGGGGGCAGTGTGTTGCCCCTCAACAAAGGCAGGATTGAAGCTCTCACTATGAGGCCTCTATACTTGATCCCAAACAGAACCTAGATTAGTCACAAAAGACGATACGGTTCAAGTCCATAGCAGTCTGGGGTTCTCCTTCACAAAGTGATGGTGGCTGACTGTCAATGACAGGGCACATAATGGACGTCATGACACCAGCCTTCTACTAGGCACCTGGACACGCTCCTGGTAGAGACAGGGGAGTGTCATGAAGGTGCCACCTATGTCTGGGTGCTGCACAACTGTGCTTATAAGTGGATCAAACGATCCTCTCTACTGGTGGTGTGTCCAGAGCCTGTTCATTGTGTGGGCGTGCCCTCACATAAACACTGCTCCCGACAGCTAGGTCTGAAGAGCCTAGTTAGAGGGCAATTCGTACAATGACCATCCATTTTTTTGCGGATCCATCGTAACGATGCCTGTCCTTGTCCGCAAAACGGACAAAAACAGGACATGTTCTGTCCTTTTTTGTGGAACAGCCATGTAGACAATCATGCACCAATGGAATGCACATGGAGTCATGTCTGTTTTTGGCGGACCCATTGAAGTGAATGGTTCCTCATAAGGGCCGCAAGAAAAACGGAGCAGATACGGAAAAAAATACCTTCTTCTGCATGAGCCCTAATGATGCTCCCCTTCTGAAAGACTGTCAACTGAGCAAAATGTCTTTGAGGGCGTCATACAGGCATGTCTAGCAGTCAACAATCTCTCTCCAAGAGGTCCAGATGGGTGTTCGATTAGTTGTCACGCCCTAGGATTACAGTGTACAGTGCTAGCACAGAAATTTCCCGCGACTGTAGATTCGCAAAAAACCTAACACTGCTAGATTTAGATTTTTTGCATTTCTGGGGTTGCAGCCTGACTTACGTTTGCTGGGACCCCAGAATTGCAAAAATCTAGCACATCTATGATCAGTGACTGCAGCTTAGCTGCATTGTGTATAGGAGGTCCTGTCTCCATATAAACCCAGTCTGCTGTTCTGTATCTCCCTCATGCTTTACACTGCAGCACT
>JAKVIS010004556.1:0-13772 GCA_033119425.1 Bufotes viridis
TTATCCTTCTTCTTTCTTTTTTTCTTTTTTTTTCTCCTCTCTTTGAATTAATTTAATTTAAATTTTTCCTTCTCTATTTCTCTTTTCTTGTTTCCTTTTTTTCTGCTTAGTTCCTTCTTCTTAGTACTTCTTAGTACAAACCAATGCAGTCTTAATAGTCTTAATACACCTTTAAACCAGTCCCAAAAAAAAAAAAAACCAATAAGCAAAAACGAAGGGAAAGAAACAACAGATTTTCTTTTTTTTTTTTTCTCACGTGTCCTGCGTCCAAGAGGGGTGAATGGATGAGCCAAGGGATCCAGGCAGAAGGAGACGACACACAGGAAATCCAGACGAGCCAGGCCAGGAAGCCAGCCAAAGAGCCAGCCACGAGGAAGAGCGGGAGATGGAGCACACACCCTGCGAGCAACAGCCACAAACAGCAGACCCCAGCGACGAGGAGCTCTCTCCCAGGACCGAGCAACCAGCCGGGAACACCACCGGGGAGCAGGCGGCAGCCAGGGAGCACGGGAAGCCAGGCGGCAGCCAAAAGCAACCGAATCAGGAAAGCGAGACAAGGGAGGGCAGGCAGAGACACATGCGGTCCGGAGTTCTCCACAGGACGGCTGGCGATGGAGCGTTCAGCACAGCATCAACGGGGGAGCCGATGGGCCGGAGAGTGAGGAGGAGGAGGAGGAGGGCAGGAGGAGGAGGAGCGCGGCGTGCGTGTTCACGTCATCACACCGTCCCTGAGCACTACACTACTTTCACCGTTTATTGCTCCGTCATACAACTTACCACCCAAATGAATTTTGCCTCATTTTCTTCTCACTAATAGAGCTTTCATTTGGTGGTATTTCATTGCTGCTGACATTTTAACTTTTTTTTGCTATTAATCAAAAATGACCAAAATTTTTGCAAAAAAATTACATTTTTCACTTTCTGTTGTAAATTCTTTTTTTTAAACTACATTTCTATATAAATTTTTCTCTAAATTTATTGTTCTACATGTCTGTGATAAAAAAATTCAATAAGTGTATATTTATTGGTTTGGGTTATAGCGTTTAAAAGCTATGGTGCAAAAAGTGAATTTCCGCATTTTGAAGCAGCTCTGACTTTCTGAGCACCTGTCATGTTTCTTCAGGTGCTAGAATGTCAGGATAGTATAAATACCCCCAAATGACACCATTTTAGAAGAAAGACACCCCAAAGTATTCACGGAGGAGCATGGTGAGTTCATGTATCATTTCATTTTTTCACAAGTTAGCGGAAATTGACAGTTTCCATTTCTGCTAACTTCTGGCAAAAAAAATCTCCCACGGACTCACTATGCCCCTAAGTGAATACCTTAGAGTGTCTACTCGAAATGGGGTCATTTGTGGGGTGTGTTTACTGTTCTGGCATTTTGGGCGGGGCTAAATTGTGAGCAGCCCTGTAAAGCCTAAAGGTACTCGTTGGAATTTGGGCCTCTGCGGACCCAG
The DNA here is from genome assembly GCA_033119425.1 of Bufotes viridis. Classification (NCBI taxonomy): domain Eukaryota; kingdom Metazoa; phylum Chordata; class Amphibia; order Anura; family Bufonidae; genus Bufotes; species Bufotes viridis. The sequence goes on from JAKVIS010004556.1 coordinate 1,461, forward strand.
GCTGCAAAAAGTGTCACTCATGTGGTATCTAAATATCTCTGTAAATTGTCAACTTTGTATAAAAAATTAAAAAGTTGTTATTTACAGAGATATTTTTCTCACCCAGCATGGGTATATGTAAAAATACACCCCAAAACACATTGTCCTACTTCTCCTGAGTACAGCGATACCACATGTGTGACACTTTTTTGCAGCCTGGGTGCGCAAAGGGGCCCTAATTCCAATGAGTACCTTTAGGATTTCACAGGGCATTTTTATGCATTTGGATTCCAGACTTCTTCTCACGCTTTAGAGACCCCTAAAATGCCAGGGCAGTATAAATACCCCACAAGTGACCCCATTTTGGAAAGAAGACACCTCAAGGTATTTCGTGAGGGGTATGGTGAGTTCATGTAAAATTTTATTTTTTTTGTCACAAGTTAGTGGAATATGAGACTTTGTAAAACTTTTGCCAAAAAAATAAAAAATTCGGTGAACTCGCCGTGCCCCTCACGGAATACCTTGGGGTGTCTTCTTTCCAAAATGGGGTCACTTGTGGGGTATTTATACTGCCCTGGCATTTTAGGGGCCCTAAAGCGTGAGAATCCAAATGCGTAAAAATGCCCAGGGAAATCCTAAAGGTACTCATTGGAATTAGGGCCCCTTTGCGCATCTTGGCTGCAAAAAAGTGTCACACATGTGGTATCACCGTACTCAGGAGAAGTAGGGCAATGTGTTTTGGTGGGTATTTTTACATATATCCATACTGTGTGTGAGAAATATCTCTGTAAATGACAACTTTTAAAAAAAATTTATACAAAGTTGTCAATTTACAGAGATATTTCTCTCACCCAACATGGGTATATGTAAAAATACACCCCAAAACACATTGTCCTACTTCTCCTGAGTACGGTGATACCACATGTGTGACACTTTTTTGCAGCCAAGATGCGCAAAGGGGCCCTAATTCCAATGAGTACCTTTTAGGAGGGCATTTTTACGCATTTGGATTCCAGACTTCTTCTCACACTTTAGGACCCCTAAAATGCCAGGGCAGTATAAATACCCCACATGTGACCACATTTTGGAAAGAAGACACCCCAAGGTATTCCGTGAGGGGCATGGCGAGTTCATAGAAGATTTTTCTTTTGGCAGTTAGCGGAAATTGACTTTTTTTTTTTCTTACAAAGTCTCATATTCCACTAACTTGTGACAAAAAATAAAATTTTACATGAACTCACCATACCCCTCACGGAATACCTTGGGGTGTCTTCTTTCTAAAATGGGGTCACATGTGGGGTATTTATACTGCCCTGGCATTTTAGGGGTCTCCGCAATCAATACATGTATGGCCAGCATTAGGAGTTTCTGCTATTCTCCTTATATTGAGCATACGGGTAATGAAATTTTTTTTTTCTGTTCAGCCTCTGGGCTGAAAAAAAAAATATAGAGCGGCACAGATTTCTTCATTTGCATTAATCAAAAAAAAATACTTAATCAAAAAAAAAGAAGTAAGGCCCCATTCACACGTCCGCAAAAATGTCCGCATCTATTCCGCAATTCTGCGGAATAGATGCGGACCCATTCAGTGTGAATGGGGCCGGCGGTGATGCAGAGAGCACACTATGTGCTCGTCGCATCAGCATTTGCGGAGCTGTGGCCGTGAACTTCCGGGTTTCGGCCCCCAAACATCTGGCCGCAGCTCCGCAAAAGATAGAGCATGTCCTATTCTTGTCCGCAATTGCGGACAAGAAAAGGCATTTTCTATATAGTTCTGGCAATGTGCGGATCCGCAAAATGCAGAAAGCACATTGCCGGTGTCTGCAAAATGCAGAAAGCACAGCCTTGGTGATTAGTGACGAGGGGGGCAGGGGTGATCAGGGGGGCAGGGGTGATCAGGGGGTGACATTGGGTGATCAGGGCTTAATCAGGGGTTAATCGGGGGTTAATCAGTGACAGGGGGAGGGTTGGATGGGGGGGTCTGTGTGGTGATTGGTGCACTTACATATGTTTCCTTTGGTGGTCCCAAGCAAAAGGGACCACCAGAGGAGCAGGCAGCAGTCATATCAGACGCTGTTAACAAAACAGCGTCTAATATGCGATTTTTTTAACTTCTACAGCCTGCCAGCGCATGATCAGCACTGGCAGGCTGTAGTTTAACCTCTCCCCGACGCGATCCCGTGAGCCCGCACGCGTTCACAGGAAATCTCGCGTCTCGCGAGATGACGCGCGGATGCATCACGGAGGAGTAAACCAGCCGCCGCCTGGTAGCATCCGTGCGTGCAGCGGTCCAGAGCTGGTTAAGCAGTGTGTTAGGCAGATATTATCAAAAGGGGCTTATTCACTACAGTGTTCCTTGGTACTGAGATATACACTGCACCATCATAAAGCAGTGTGTTGGGTAGACATTATAAAAAGGGGCTTATTCACAACAGTGTTCCTTGGTACTGAGATATACACTGCACCATCATAAAGCAGTGTGTTAGGCAGACATTATACAAAGGGGCTTATTCACAACAGTGTGCCTGGTACTGAGATATACACTGCACCATCAGAGAAATTATTTTTCTGGGGAAATTAACCTAACTTGTGCCACATCTGTGTGTGCGTTCAATCCATAACCGTTATCTTAATTACTCCAGCAGAGAGTGATTTATATTTTGGCCATAGTTAACTAGTTTTGGGCACAACTGTGTGTGAGTTTAGGCCGCAACTGCATATACAGTATTCCCGCAGAGAATACATTTTATTTAGGACAAATCAGTATCCAATATAGAAACGACATCCGAATGCAGTATGCATTAAAATTACAATATGTCTGGGCTAGTGTAGTGCCGAAAATCTTTATTTTTCTGTATTCAGTACATTACAGCAAGCCGATACAGTGTGTACAGTAAAAATTACATTATCTATGGCCTACTGTAGTGCCTAAAATTTGTATTTCTCTGTCTACAGTACATTACAGAAGGCCTACACAGTGTGTACTGTAAAAATTACATTATCTCTGGTCTAGTGTACTCATGAAAATCTTTATTTTTCTGTATTCAGTACATTACAGCAAGCCAATACAGTGTTTACAGTAAAAATTACATTATCTATGGCCTACTGTAGTGCCTAAAATTTGTATTTCTCTGTATACAGTACATTACAGCAAGCCTATACAGTGTGTACTGTAAACATTACATTATCTCTGGTCTAGTGTACTCCTGAAAATATTTACTTTTATTTATTCAGTATATTATAGCAAGCCAATACAGTGTGTACTGAAAAAATTACATTATCTTTGGGCTAGTGTAGTGCCGAAAATTTGTATTTCTCTGTCTACAGTACATTACAGCAAGCCAATACAGTATGTACTGTAAAAATGTCATTATCTGTGGCCTAGTGCAGTGCCAAAATTTGTATTTCTCTGTCTATAGTACATTACAGCAAGCCAATACAGTGTGTACTGTACAAATGTCATTATCTCTGGGTAGTGTAGTGCCGAAAATTTGTATTTCTCTCTCTACAGTACATTGCAGAAAGCCTATACAGTGTGTACTGTAAAAATGTCATAATCTCTGGGCTAGTGTAATGCCGAAAATTTGTATTTCTCTGTCTATAGTACACTACAGCAAGCCAATACAGTGTGTTTGTACTGTAAAAATGTCATTATCTCTGGGCTAGTGTAGTGCCGAAAATTTGTATTTCTCTGTCTACAGTACATTACAGCAAACCAATATAGTGTGTACTGCAAAAATTTTATTATCATTGGCCTTCTGTAGTGACGAAAATTTGTCTTTCTCTGTCTACAGAACACTACAGCAAGCCAATACAGTGTGTACTGTAAAAATTTAATTATCTGTGGCCTAGTGTAGTGCCGAACATTTGTACTTCTCTGTCTACAGCACATTATAGCAAGCTAATACACTGTGTACTGTAAAAATTACATTATCTCTGGTCTAGTGTACTCCTGAAAATATTTATTTTTCTGTATTCAGTACATTACAGCAAGCCAATATAGTGTGTACTGTAAAAATGTCATTATCTGTGGCCTAGTGTAGCGCCAAAAATTTGTATTTCTCTGTCTACAGTATATTACAGCAAGCCTATACAGTGTGTACTGTAAAAATTTCATTATCTGTGATCTAGTGTAGCGCCGAAAATTTGTATTTCTCTGTCTACAGTATATTACAGCTAGCCTATACAGTGTGTACTGTAAAATTATCTCTGGGCTAGTGTACTGTCTAAAATCTGTATTTTTCTGTATCCAGTACTGTCCTGCATCAGAAAATGGTGTCTTTAGGGGATAGTAAAACAATCTGCGCCACATTTACAGACAAAACCATTAATATGAAGAAGCCGAGCACAAAGAGAGGGGGAAGTGGGCGTGATGCTGATGGTGCAAGCAGAGGCCTTGGTCCTGGGCGTGATGCTGATGGTGCAAGCAGAGGCCGTGGCCCAGGGCATGATGCTGATGGTGAAGCAGAGGCCGTGGCCCTGGGCACAATGAAACTGTGCTTGCTGCCAATGCAACAGAAAAATATACAAAAATCCACCTTACCTAGTTTCATGTCCAACTTAGCTGGTCGGCGTAGGACAACACTGTCCAAGTCGGACCAGTGCAAACAGGTGGTCGGTTGGATTGCAGAAGTTAATGCTTCCAGTCAGTTAATCACCACCCCCTCTTCCACGAAGTCCAATCTCTGTAGCCAAGAGTATGGTCAACCGATTCCTCACTCTGATCCTCCTTCCACCATGTCACGTCTGGCCAAACAAGTGATACCACACTCGGATATTCACGTGACCTCTTTTCATCGCCAGTACTTGGTTTGGCTCTCTCACCAAGCACACTTGAAGAGGTACCTGAGATATTGTGCCCTGATTTCCAACCTCTTAAGCCTTCACAGTCTCAAGAAGATGACGGTGGTGAACCGCAATCATTCGCTCATGAGGTGAATTATGTTGAGACACTGTTGCCAATCACTGAGGTGGTGGTTAGGTCAAGTCAGGAGAATGAACAGAGTGAGGAAGTGGAAGAGGAGGTGGTGGACGATGAGGTCACTGACCCAACATGGTTAGGTGAAAAGCCAAGCGAGGACAGCAGTACAGAGGGGGAGGGATCTGTAGCACCGCAGCAGTCTGGAAGAGGCAGTGGGGTGGCAAAAGGGAGACGTCGGCCCACACAAAACAGGCCCGCAGCCGTTACACCGAGTACCCCCATGCATAAATCTACCTCGCCAAGGGGTAAGTGTGCCGCGGCATGGCGCTTTTTGAAGAAAGCGCAGATGACAAAAGAGTGGTATTTTTGCAACCCGTGATGTACTAAAATGAACCGGGCGTGACCACTAGCAACCTCACCACCACCAGCATGATCCGCCACATGGCATCTAAGCACCCTAATAAGTGGGCCGAATGCCTGGGTTCACATTCTGCTTCTGCGGGTCCCGCCACTGCCTCTACTTCCCTGCGTTACGCACTGATGGCCAATCCCTGTCGGAGGCGCAGGCCCGGATGGCCCTCCCCTGCACATGGACCTTCGCATGAACCGTCAGCAACAACATCCACTTCCCTGTCTCAGCGCAGCGTCCAAATGTCAATAACGCAGGCATTTGAACGCAAGTGCAAATCTTCATTGAAGTGAATTGGTCCACACCCAAGCCGAAAAACTGCGGCTCCGATGCAGAACAACGTTCGTGTGCATGAGTCCTAAGTCTGGACAAAAGCAAAATAATATTCACTAGTAATGCTAAATTGAAAATTTTCTCCTGGACAGACCTTCCCCAGCTATATGAGTCTGAGTATGGAGAAGCTCATATAGATGTGGATGTCTGTGCATCAACTTGTTCTTCTCACGATAACTTGAGTGCCGTGGTATAATCCTCGTACACTGACACCACAACTATTCGGAGTGCAGGTATCATCCTATTACCTAGAGGTGTCTAGCAGCAGCTCATTCCTCTCTCCCCTCCCGACTGATAAGACATGCTTGTGCTGTTAAGCATATATGTATGAGGGCTCAGGAGGAATGGCTGACAACTATCGAAGGTTTATGGACACCTTTACCCTTTCTTATCATATCTTATCCTCCCCTACTTACATAGTTACATAGTTGATACGGCTGAAAAAAGACATAAGGCCATCAAGTTCAGCAAAGGGATAGGTGGGGATGCGAATCCCAGAAGGAAGTGAGACTCAGATTTCTACATGTTTTCATAAGCATTAATGTTCTTTACTTTTAAGAATTCATCTAAACCTTTTTTTAAACTGTCCTCTGTTACTGCTGTGACCACGTCCTGAGGAAGTCTATTCCACAGATTCACAGTTCTTACAGTAAAGAAGCTTTGATGCTTCTGGAGACTGAACTTTTTCTTCTCCAGTCGGATGTAGTGCCCCCTTGTCTTTTGAGGGCATTTTACATGGAACAGTTTTTCACTTTATTTTTTGTATGGCCCATTTATATATATAGGTTATTTATAGGTTAATCATGTCCCCCCTTAGACGTCTCTTCTCAAGAATAAATAAATTCAATTCTTTTAATCTTTCTTCATAACTAAGACCCTCCATGCCCGTTATCAGTTTAGTCGCTTTCCTCTATACTTTTTCCAGCTGCAGTGCGTTCTTTCTATGGACTGGTACCCAGAACTGAACTGCATATACCAGATAAGGCTGCACCAACGCTTTGTAAAGTGGAAATATTACATCCCTGCCTCGCGAGTCCATGCCTCGTTTAATGCATGATAATATCCTGGTGGCCTTAGAAGCAGCCAATTGACATTGTATGCTGTTTTTTAATCTACTATCTACAAGGACACCCAAATCCTTCTCTATAAGTGACTCTCCCAGTGTTACATCACATATGAAGCATGAAGATTATTACTACCAAAATGCTTAACTTTACATTTATCCACATTGAATCTTATTTGCCAAGTTAATGCCCAATCAAAGTGTTCAAGTCAGCTTGTGGTTTATGGACATCTTCGATAGACTGCACAGTACTACATAGCTTAGTGTCATCTGCAAAAACAGAAATGGTGCTATTAATCCAGTCCTCGATAATATTAATAAATAAATAGATAATAATAAATAATAGAGGGACCAGCACTGAACCATTCTGAATAGCAATCATTGACCACAACTCTCTGGACATGGTCCTTCAGCTAGTTTTTAATCCACTTACAAACTATCCTTTCCAAGCCTATAGACCTTACTTTACCTACAGTATTAAACGTTTATGAGGGACAGTATCAAAAGCCTTTACAAAATCCGGAAACACTACATCCACAGCTGCCCCTCTGTCCAGGCTACTACTCACCTCCTCATAAAAACAAATCAGGTTAGTCTGACAACTTCTGTCCTTGGTAAACCCATGTTGGTTATCTGTTACTAATATTTACAGTCACATACTCCTGTATATAGTCCCTTAAGAGTCCTTTAAACTTCCCACAACATGTTAAACTAACTGGTCTATAATTACCTGTGAAGGACCTAGATCCTTTTTTAATGGATTTGCCTTGCGCCAATCACTTGGCACTGTACCAGTACCTAGAGAATCTTTAAAAACTATAAACATGCTCTTTAAGCACTCTTGGGTGTAATCCATCTGGACCTGGAGCCTTGTTCACATTTACCTCGTAACCTATATTGGACCATATCTACAGTTAGCCAATTGAGTATATTACTGGATGTACTAACAGCCCCAGCACCACAGATATAAGCTCATTTGTCTTCTTTTGTTTATAGAGCTAAAAAAACCATATAGTAACTCTGCCTTTTCCTTATCTTCAGTGACTACCCCTTTACCATTATTTAGGGATCTACCTGCTCAGACCTTGTTTTTTTTACCATTTATATATTTAAAGAATTTTTTGGGATTTGTTTTGCTCTCTTTTGTCACCTGCTGTTCGTTTTGTATTTTTGCTAATTTTATCTCATTTTTACAGATTTTATTAAGCCCTTTGTAATCTTCAAACGTTACAGCTGACCCCTCAGATTTGTATTTTTTAAATGCCTTTTTTGTCTTTTTTGCCCTTTTACAGTAGCTGTAAGCCATTGGGGGTTTAATTTTAGCCATTTATACTTGTTACCTAAAGGAATAAATTTTTAGTGCAATTACCGTATTTTTTGCCCTATAAGACGCACCGGCCCATAAGACGCACCTAGGTTTTTGGGGAGGAAAATAAGAAAAAATATTTTTAACGAAAAGGTGTGCTTGTGTTGGGTGGGTTTTGAACTAATGTTTGTCTGTGGATGGCACTATTATGGGGGATCTGTGGATGACACACTGTTATGGGGGATCTGTGAAGGACACTGTTATGGGGAATCTGTGAATGACACACTGTTATGGAGATCTGTGGATGACACTGTTATGGAGGATCTGTGGATGACACTGTAATGGAGGATCTGTGGATTACACTGTTATGGGGGATCTGTGGATGGCATCCACAGATCCATCATCCTATACCAGGGTCATCCACAGACCCCCTACCCCATAACAGTGCCACCCACAGACCCCCACCCTATAACAGTGCCATTCACAGACCCCCACCCCTTAACAGTGCCATTCACAGATGTCCCCAATAAAAATGTCATTCACAGATCCCTCCTGCCGCTCCAGTGCTGCACTATAGAAATACAAAATGTCTCATTCAAATCAAGTTCATTAAAGCTGCCCTCTCACTTGTATATCACTTGTATATCTACTCACAACAGCTTTTTGTAGAACGCAGGCAGGCCGGGCGGGCGGCAGCGTGACTCACTGACATCACGTGCCTGCGCCGCCTGCTTCATTCGGCCTGCCTGGGGGACTGCCGCGGACAGGACTTTTCGCCTCGAACGACAGGTCCGAATTGTATCGAACATCCAACCTATAGTGGTTGGAAAAGGTGGATGGACTCAAGCAGGTAGCGGATTGGCAGATTTGTGACAAGGAGGCGGAGGCGGATTCTGCACAAGAGGTGGATACCGCTCTAGTTGAATGTGCTTTTAATCCAGCTGGAGGAGTAAGACCTTTAACTGTATAAGCCATTCCAATGGTCATTTTTATCCAGCGGGTGATAGTAATTTTTGAAACTGCCTGCCTCTTGTTCTGGCCTGCGTACTGGACCAGTAAACAGTCGGATTTTCTCTAGCAGATAACTTAACAAGATCGGCAGAAGCGTCTGCCAGAAAATTAGAGGCCTGTTTCAAAACCGGCAAGGAGGCCAGGATATCCTCTCTAGGGGTGCCAGAGACCAGGTGTTGCGATAGCCAGAGAGAAAGAGATCTAGCCGTATAGGTAGCGGCTATGCTGTATTGGACTCTGTCGGGCATTTTCATGAGTGTATATGATGCCTGATCATATTATAGTCCAAAATGGATGCTCATTGTCTTTAAGAGACAGGCTGAACCAAAGTTTTGCTACACGGCTGGAACAGGCCAAGATTTAAGGTCATACAAAGTTCAGTCTGTGTAAAGTTTATACTGAATACAAAGAACATTGTATTCTAAAAGTTATTGCCACAGATGTGGGCTTATCTGTTGGGAGTACACTGGATTCTCCAGACATGTCCGTCTGAAGAGAACAAGGCCCATTCATATCATTATGGTCCATAGATCAACAGTGTGAGAAACACTCAGAGAGATGTCTAGAGGTCTGTCTTTAGTTGTTTAAAAGTTGTCCAAGTTAATCCTTATCTCTAATTTACAACTGCAAAGGTCAGATGTATATAATACAAGAGTACCATAGTTAACTCTTTATGGTATGGTGCTAATAGCTTGCACAACGGTGCCATCTGGAGACAGATAAATATTATGACACCATTCTCCTCAATTGCATTGTGGGTAAATATGATCTCATAGAGTCATTAACATACATTACACCCACTTCAGTTGATTGGAAGATTTTAATCCAGGAGGATGTGACATTAGATAAGGGGGAAATAATTAGAAGAACATTCCAAGATTCCAGGATTCAGCATCGTCATCATCATCATGATCATAGCCAGAACACCCAAGAGAGAGGGGTCTATCAATATGATAGTCATGGTGAGACATGCGATGATGGACCACACAGCTTCCTAGGAGCAGAAGTGTGATTCCTACTAGGACTTGGTAAGAGACATAAAGAATCATATTTCATTTTATTAAGACTAATTGGATAATGTGGGTGAAATCATATCACCCAGATTGGCGAATACATAAACACATTAATTAATTGATCATCTCCATATTGAGATGTAGTCTTAGGATATTGTGAGGCTTCATTCTACCTGCAGAAGAATCAAGACTCATAATCTATCAAAGTATTAAATGATTGTGTGTATATATATATATATATATATATATATATATATATATATATATATATAAATAGAGAGAGAGAGAGAGAGAGATATTGATAGTAGCATTCTTCGCCAAGCTAGGTGATAAATTCCCACTGGAAAGACTTATTACAAGTTCTTCCCATTTATGTTGTGTGTTTTGATAGTCTTACCAAGTCGTACATGTGAAAATAGTCCGGATGAGGCGGAAGGATACAGTTATCTCTTCTAAGTTATATCCTTGGATCGATTTGCCCATTCCTGAAGTCATATGAGGTGCAGTTGGTTAGAGGAGGGCAGAATATATTTAGCATTCCATATTGATATCTAGGAGTAGACATGCCCATCTTGATATGATGAGGTTTCCTCTGAAAAGAAGTGATGTATATAATTTAACTTCTTGTTTTGAGATCCTAACCAAATAATAGCTTTGTTATAATGTGACAAGTTGCTTCTACCCACATGTATTGTTAAGCTTGTTATGCTTTATATCAACTCTGTATATATTAATTTGCATATATCATTGTGTTTATTTATTTATGCTTATAACCTTGTAACCAATAAATCTGCATATTTCTATAATACCTGCATATTATTATTTAATGTCAAAACTACATCTTTAGCATTAATGTCATCTCACATGAAAAGAACTTATTATCTGAGGAAATAGTCGGCTTCAGATGTGAATTTTATCGATTGGGTTATCTACAATTCACCAGGTCATGATATTTCTACGACCATAATTAATAATTCTTAATTGAATTATTATAAAGGATAAGTGGGCTTGAGAAGATACTGGATGGCGATCCTCTGTGTCCACAAAGATGCAGTCTGATGTATACTGCGGGCGATGCGGCGCCATGTGGTGTTTGGCGCTTCATTTTAAAGGCTGAGAATGTCCCAGGGTGCAGTACTCACCCGGTCATGTTAAGGCGCGCCTACACTCGCGCATCGACGCCGGCGCCCACCAGTTACGCCAGGCGGCGGGTCACGTGATAAGCGCACGTCCATGCGCGCATGCGCAAATACAGAAGACAGGGCGAGAGAATCCCGGGAGGAGTTTGCTGACGTGTGATGTCGCCAGTACTCTAACCCTCCCACTTAGATGACGTGGGTAAGGTGATAATCATGTAAGATGCTATGGACCAGGGCACGTACAGAGCATCTTCATATACAATATACAATTGGGGTATTTATCGGCAATAGATACATAAAGGGGCAATAGAGGGGCTGCACCCAAGATTAGGAGCATTTATTAACGGACATAGAAACTTATTGGAAGTAAACTTTATATATTTTTATATTTACAGAGAGACCATGGACTTAGTAGATAGCGAAAATACCCAAGATTTGTATAAGACAGGAGGGAGGTAACACAATGGTTATTTTACCAGTTCCCTAAATAAAGCAGCTGTAGTTCAGCTGCTCATTAAGGCCGGTAGGTGTCACCGCTTTTAGCCGAAAAATCCATCTTGTCTCGTGTTGCAACAGGAGACGATCCCAATCCCCACCGCGTACAGGTGGCGGGACCAGTTCGATCCCAACTACACTGAGACACTTGGGGTCTCCCCATGGAACTCATGCACATGTCTGGAGACCGTTGTGTCTTTTTGTTCGTCACATCGCTTAAGTGCTCGCCAATCCTTCTCCGTAGTTCCCGCTTAGTTTTACCTATGTATTCCATGTTACATTGGCAAGTAAGTTTATAGATAACACCCCGACTGCGTGCACGTGATGAAGTCTAAAATCTGAAAAGTGTGTTGTAGGTTGGAGCTCGCAAATGTTTTTGTCTGTCTCATAATGCTACACGCCACACACCCACTACATTTAAAATTTCCCTTCGGTTTACGGTCAAGCCAGGTGCCTGATTTAGACACCGTCGAGTAGTGACTGTGGACCATAAGATCTTTGAGACTCTGGCCCCGTCTGAAGGTTATCTGTGGGTAGTCATGAATTTTTTCTCTTATATCGGGATCCATGAGAAGGATTGGCCAGTGTTTCCGTATCACATTTCTTACTGGCTCAGCCATACTATCATAGGTGGCTATTAGGC
>JAKVIS010004557.1:0-13937 GCA_033119425.1 Bufotes viridis
ATTTCTCTTTTGTGCTGAAATAGGCCCAGTAGCGCTTTTAGCGCAAATAACTGCAAAAGTGAACTGCGATATATTGCCTCTTTGCACTGAACTAGGCCACTAAACAGTTTCAGTGAAAGCAACTGCGAAAGTGAACTGCTTGTATATCTTTCTCTTTTTGTGCTGAAATAGGCCAGTAACGCTTTTAGCGCAAATAATCGGCAAAAAGTGAACTGCGTAGATATTTCTCACTGGCGCTGAAATAGGCCAGTAGCGCGGCTTAGCGCAACATCTTTGCAAAAGTGAACTACGTATATATTTCTCTTTTGCACCGAAATAGCTGATAAATGCTTTCAGCGCAAATAACTGCAAGAGTGAATCCGGCATCTCTCCTTTTTCTTTTCCACAGATATAAGCTACTAAAGGCTTTTCAACATAGCACTTGCAACCCCAAGAACAAGTTGCTGGAATGACAGAGCTGTATAATGGCTGTTTGAATCCCCAAATAATTTTTCCCTGCACTTTGTAAGTCATCTATTTTTTCACAATGAGGCTTTCCCCAATCCACTGTCCCTAGTTACCTGTCCCAATCTCTCCCTGACTAAGATGCTGTGATTCCTTCCCATCCTTTCCTGCGCTTATCATTAGATTTTTTTTACGGGCAGCAATTAGGTTTCCATCTATCTCCCTCGCGCATGCAACGCCTCTCCCTGCACTCAGAACACTGAAAAATGGCAGAATCCAGATGGTTGATGTAGTATTTATAGGGCCGCGACACCACAGGCTGAAGACTGCTGATTGGCTGCATGCATGGCATTATGGGTGATCCCGCCTCTTCCCAGAGCTTCTCCTTACCCCATGTCCTCACACATGCAGCCGTTGAAAAGTTAAGCTGATTCATTACTGCGAGGAAATTCGTGATCCACTTTGTCAGCCCCGATTCGCTCATCTCTAGTTAAGGGTCCGCTCACGATGCCAGTCCATTCCGCATTTCTGCGGAGCGGAATTGCGGACTCCATCAGTTTCAATGGGGACAGAGCGATGTCCCGGCCGGGTCACGCACTGCGGATCCGGCACTTCCGAGTCCGCACTGGCGCTCCCGAAAAATAAAACAGTGTCTGCTCTCGTCCGCAGTGCGACAGGACAAAGGCATTTTCTATGAGGAGTGCGGCGATGTGCGGTCACTGGGTGCTTGAGCGCACATCGCCGATGTCCGTTGCTTTGCGGATCCGGCTGGATCCGCCGAAGCTACACACGGCGCAGTGAATGGACCCTAAAGGGTTTTGTCTTGGTTTGTGAGATATTTGACCTGTCGTTTGGATAAGCCAATCAGTGTCAGATAGGTGGGGATGACTCTCCCTGTACTCCTTTCTAATCAGCTGTTCACAGGAGCAGCGAACCGCAGGGACGGTGGAGATGATGGGAGTAATCAAACTTACAGCGGTGGTTCTTGATTCTGATGACACTCCTAAGCCATATATTCTTCCCCTCGGGGCACACTCTGGTTCTCTGGGCCCTCTGCCCTGGTGGTAGTACATAATAAGTCTCTATGCACAATACATGCATGTGGTTTATTGTCATCCAAACTCACTCAATCTGATGCATCAATAGTTGCTAGCACAATCCTAATAATTCTTAAATCCTTCCTCGATTCTGGAGGGTAGAATGGAGGTTACCCAAATGACAGATACGAGGCACATCTTTCTATGCTCCTCTGATAGCAGTTAAATTTCCATTTTTATTATGAAGCTGTATTGATGTTGCATGATGCTTGTGATCCTCCTGTTTTGCTTTTAGTTAATAGAACAATTCAAAAATGTCAACTAAAGACAAACAAATCGACCCTAAATGAAAAGTTTCTCAGCTTGTACTCAGCCAAACAAATAGAATTGAAATTCACTTTGACTGTAGGCACGATTATATGGACTCTATTATAGTAGACTCTTCCAGAGAATATATGATGGCGTCTGTCCAAGTCGGCATGATGTATCCTGAAATACAGCTCTGGGATGAGATTGTGCATTGCAGATCGACTATCGCCACTACTGATAGGATCGAAATAATATGGTGTATAAAATAGAAATGTGCGGATTTATATGAGGTCACTAGACTCAAGAAATACTATACAAAATGGCTCTAGGATTTTCCACATTGAGTCTCAATTTTTTTTTCAAAACACAAGAGAATTCGTAGGAAATGTTGAAATCCTATTTTAGTAATAGAACTGAGCTAGTTCTCTGGCCATTTAACCCCTTCAAGACCTTGCAATTATCCTTTTTCCTTTTTTTTTACTCCCTGCCTTCCCCGAAGCAATAACTTTTTTATATTTTCAGTTTACAATAGTGTGGGGTTTGCTCTGGTCTCGGGGATCATTTGAACAAAGATTGATCGTCCACTTGCGAAGCTTTAGAGTGCCAAGCATTGCTTTTATTGTGGAGACACGGCACAGCCTTGAGATGACAAAACACAAATACAAACGCCTGACTGCCGCACTGGGCTCCTAACTAAACAGGGATAATCCCTACCTCACTGTTCAAACATCGCTCACACACGGCAACCAACATGCGGTCTTTTTCAACTCGGGCAGTCCAGCAGCCTCCCGACCGTAGGCAAGTCCAGTGCCTTTAGGGTGTGGCCCTAGTAGCCTCCGACTCTGGCCTTGTGACCCTCGTACCTGCAGGCGCCACGTCGCCCCACAGTTCAGGCCCATCGCCTGGCCCCGGGCCTCCTCAGCCAACTTGGCCGAGACCACTCACACAGAGCTCTGCCAAACTCTGTCTCCAAAACTCTCTCCAGAGATTGGGACCCCACCCATGTCCAACAAGAGGACTAAGCAGCATCCCTGGACATGGGCGTCATCTAAACCGGACTGGAGCAGATGGGGAACAAGCGCACCACTCCAGCACATTGCCTGTTCCCAGTGAATGCCGCCCTGGACTAGCTGGAGCCAGCTGAGCTGAGTTATCTTGGTGACCACCAACTAACTTAGTGGCCACCCATCTCTAGACTCAGGGCGTTTCACTTTACCTGGAGGCCGTGGCCCTTGGTGACACGGCTCCTGGTGCAAACAACACCCCGTTGTTCACATTGCCACATATCCCCCTCTCTGTTCACACTCTGTGGGTGTGAACATGTACCGTGGCTTTGGATGCTGCAGATAGAGCACCCGCATTGTCTTGCCATCTTCAAGCTCAACGGTCCCCCTGGAAGATGTGGGCCAGCATCATGAGGCTTCCCTTTGCTCTGCCACCACAGCCAGCAGAGCCCAGTTCAGTCACAAACACGAGCTTACTATCCTACCAGTCATCTTGTCACATACTAGAGACACCTGGTCGCTACGAGCTTCCACCAGTTTTGACGGACCTTGACATGTCAGCCTCTTTTTGCTCTCTTTATTTTATCAACAGATAGCATCTTTCTTTTCTCCTTTACTCCCCACAGGGGTTATGTCAGGTTTGGCTTCAGTTTCAGAATCTTCTGCTTCTTCAGTGGTACTCCCCACCGTGCAGCAGGCTCTTTTTCAGTCTTTTCTTTGCTCTAGAACAGCAGGATTTCTCCCCTTCAAGACCTCGGCCTCTGTTTCTTTGGAGTTCCCCATTCACTTTATTAGCCGTCTTATCCTTCACGGACATGGCATCATATCCTTTCCTTCTTAACTCCTCCTCCTCTTTCTCATCAAGGTTTGAGGCACCGGGGACATCAGGAACTCCTCCAGGTTCATACGTCTTCCGGGCAATCCCTGCAGAGGATCACCCGGAAATATGGTTCTCCTTTCGGGCATAGGATTCAGGAGAGCAGCCCATCGGCGGGTAGACTAGGACCCTCACCTTACTGGTTGTCGGTCCCCCGTATTTCTCTCCCCAGCAGACTGCTAGCTCTCGGAAGGCATTGACAGCAGAGGACTCGTCTTTCAGGACCAGGCCCTGGCCACACACTGCCACGAGCCTCTCGGGCTTCTGCATTCACCTCAGCACCACTCCATCTGGGTTCAGCAGATCCATCTTCCATCTTCTTCTCTGCCTCGGCTGGCACCACAGTGCAAACCCACCTCCAGACCCATTCTAACGGGCTCTGGCTTCTGCAGCATCTTTCAGAGGACCTTCCTCTTCAGGCATCTCATTTTCTTCCACCTGGCTCTGTCGTGAGTAGCATGCTTAGGCTTCCTCCCAACTCATAGACTTCCATCTGCAAGTTTGAGCTCCTGAGATCTTTCCATCTCTGCTCTGAGCTGCTTTGTTCAGCCTCTCCACCTCGTCTTGCTCCTAAGCACTTTTCCATGGCTCTAGTCAAGAAAGAGAGGCCTTGGTCTTCTTAGTTTCTCGCCCCTGGCTCGTTAGCAGCGCCCCGGCTCTTGGGCCTTCTGCTCCAGCTGCTCTTCACGCTTCCGTTCTGGTGTTACAGCCTACTGTAGGAGTACCACCATCCTTCCTTAGGCACTCCGTGGTTTCACGCAGGGACTCTTCTTCAAGCCCATGGTTGAGGTCTACTATAGACTTTTTGTGTCTTCATGGAGTCTTTTCTCTTCCCCCCGGACACCAGGCGGTAGACCGCGCCTTCCAATTCACTCGTCTTTCCAGGCTCCCTTGACCCTTTCTGCAGCCTTCTTCGGTGACTCCTATGACGACTGGCTAGTCCTTCGCTATCGCATGTAGGACTGTGTGGCGAGAGTGAGATCAGCCTCCTGTTTGCAGCTGTACTGTTCTGCTCAGGTCATCTAAGACTGTCTGGATATGAGCTTCAGACACTAGGCTGACGTCCCCGACTGATCTCTCGTCACATCAGGTATAAACTATCGCCTGGTTGCTAAATCAGCAACCACGTCAGGTTTGGCAAGACTCTCAACATGGCAGCCTCTCTCTCTGAGTTGCTATCGGTCACAGCACATGCAGTCATATATACTGCTCATGTCATTTCTCATTTCTGCCCTCAAGGGGCACTGCGGAGCTAATCCCCACCTTGGACACCTACGCGCCACACAGGACTCCTCGTAGATCACTGGCACATCCACCTCTGTTACGTGTGGTACACTCTTGGGCCTCTGCCGCAGTTTCCTGCCCATCTCGCTACAGTGGGTTCCCCCAACCTCGGTGCTCTCGATATTTATCTGCATTTTTTCCAAATTTTACAGCTTTTTTTACCACCATGGAGGCGCTTCTCCTGTCTATAACCTGCAGCAGCAAAAGGCATGTCATCATCACATCCTTCACAAAAATCCTAGCATTAACATTATGTATTTTGGCCAACACGGCACCACCACTTTGCATCCTTATCAGCTTCACTGTTTTTTATTGGTCACTTCACTTAGAAAGCTAATGGTTTATGCCAAGATTTCCCTTATGCCTTCATTTAAAGGACAGGTATCGGTTCTGCAGCGGCTTCATCACTTTCTAAAGTGTCTCGAGGCATGCCCCAATATCACAGAACATCATTCTCTCGCAATACTGAGCACACTTAAGGCATCAAGATCACGGAGTCCCAGTGGTCACGAGTCTCACCTCAGTGAGAACCCCTAGGGATGAGTCCCGTCAGATTCCCATAATTTGTCCTTGCACATTCAATAGTCTACCTACCAGTCTCAGGGGCGGCTATCATGCCGTCCCCTACCACGAGCCAGCATGGGGATCTCTGACTTTCGCCATCCCAAATCTAGCCTTGGTCACAGGTACTTTAGGCAGCACTATAGCTCCTTCTCCTGTGCAGATCCTCGCAAGGCAGCCAGCACGTAACGGGCTTACCCGTCTGTCTGAGACAGCATTTGCACATAGTCATTCATTTTGGGAGCCAGTTTCGCCTCAGTGCTTCATGACTCACCGGCCGGCCAGGCAGCAGCTGCGCGCCGGCTCACTGTCACAACATTTTTAACAGGAACAGTCTTACCGCCTGTCGTGGGATTCGGCAGTCTCGGGAAGATGACGTCCGTCCCAGCCATTTCTACCATTGCCACCGGAAACAACATGAGGTGGGGTCCAGACCTTTCCCGGATGGTCACTCCAGCCGCACCCTTGAGGACTCTGTGCACAGTTGCAGGAATGTAGAGGCTCCTGGGAACCGCACTACTTCCACCTTCTTGTCTTCCGACGGTTGCCCTGGCAATGGACATGCATATTCTCCTCCAACACTGCACTCAGCTTTCTCACCCAACCGATCCAGTCTCCAGCACCAGCTGCTCCGGCCACACCCTCAGTGGCCTTGGTTTTTCCGCCAAACCGTGCGCGTCTACACATATGGTATCACCTTTGGTATAAGCAGCTTCCGCCACACCTGACTATCTTTCACCCAGGTCACCATTTTGAGCAAAAAATTTCCACAGTAGTCAGTTTTTTTTTCCCTTTTTTTCTTCTTTTGTGCTTTCTGGCCCTTCAAACCTTTGCACCGCTTGCCACACCAGGGAAAAACAGTCCAAACTTCATCATCAGCAGTTCTTTTGCAGCCCAGCCAAAGTGTCCAGGACCACACTGGCAGGACCTGCTCCACCGAACAAACAGGCTTCCGGCCCTAAGCTCCAACACAGCAATCAGCACAGCTTTTCTCTGTCCTGTCGTTAAGGCCCCCAGCTTTCACTTTACCTTTTCAGCAGGGACGACTCGGCCCGCATCCGACACCAAATGTGGGGGCAGCTCTGTTCTCGGGGATCCATTTGCACAAAGATTGTCGAGTCCACCGCGGCTTTAGAGGCCAGGCATTGTTTCTTTTATTGTGGAACCGCGGCATAGCAGAGATGACAAAACACAAAATAAAACACCTTGCCCGTCTGGGCTCTTACTAACAGGGTTAATCCTCACCTCACTGAACAAGCATCGTTCACACACGGTACCAACATGCGCTTTTCACCCGGGCAGTCCAGCAGCCTCCGACTGCAGCAAGTCCAGTGCCTTTGGGAGTGTGGCCCAGTAGTCTCTCCGCACTCTGGCCTTGTGACCTCTTGTACCTGCAGGCGCTACTGCGTCCCCAAAGTTCAGGCTATCGCTTAGCCCCGTGGCCCTCAGCCAACTTGGCCGAGACCACTCACTACAGAGCCTCTGCCAAACTCTGTCTCCAAACTCTCTCCAGAGTGGGACCCCACCCATGTCCAACAAGAGGATTAAATAGCATCCCTGGACATGGGCGTTTAGTCAAAAACCCGGACTGGAGCATGGGGAACAGGTGCACCACAGCACATTGCCTGGCTCTCAGTAAAAGCCCGCCCTGGACTAGCTGGAGCCAGCTAGCTGAATCATCTTGGTGACCACCAACTAACTTAGTGGCCACCCATCTCTAGACTAGGGCCTTTACTTCACCAAGGCGGGCCCCTCGGTGACACGCTCCTGGTGCAAACAGCACCCCTTGTTATTCACATTGCCACAATAGCTATATAAAGGCTGTTTTGTTTCATTCTATGTAGTGTTCTCTACGCAGAAAAACAGACTTGTTGCACCTTCATTCTCTGGGTCAATATGTTACATCCGAAGTACGCTTCTGCTCATAACTTTTAGATTAATACTGTATATGGAAAATTGCAAGGGTGTGGCTCTCACAAATAGAGTCATCTTATCTATTTATTTTTATTTAACCTCAGAGCCTCTATAGTTGTTGGTCAATGCACGTATAAGCAAACACCAAACTAGGCCTCAAAATGCACATGCGCGTCTCAGCTTTCTGAGCCTCATGTGTTGCTAAATTCTCTGAAATGCCGCGCTGACCCAAAGTGCAGTCACTACACCTCTGTGAAATTACATGAGGGCATACTTTTCAAAATAGGATGACTTTTTTGGGGCTGCTACTGTAGGGTGCATCAGTTTTTTTAAATGTGATATGGTGCCTGAGCCTATTCTGGTGAAATCTGTCCTCCAAAAGCCATATTGTGCCTCTTCACTACAGCACAGACCACAGATGGGGTGTTGCGCATATTCATGAGAAATGGGCAACAAATTTGTGGAGGGGCTTTCTCGCCACCTCTGGTAGAAAATAAAAAATCTGGAGCTAAACATTTCATTAGAAAAATTGTAATTTTTCATTTTAAAAGCCACGTGTTTTTAAATTCTTATGAAACTCCTGTGGGATCAAAGCATCTCACTACACCCTCCAAAAATTACATGAAGGGTGTAGTTTCCAAAAATAGCTCTTTCAAACTTGGTGACTCTTCAAACATAAACTATGGCTCTCGAAAACCATTCCAGCAAAATCTGCCCTTCAAAAACCATACGGTGTTCCTTCCTTCTGACCCTGCCAGGCAGCCGATAGAACAGTTTGCCCAATACACATGGGGGTGTTTCTGCAAACTGCAGAATGAATGTAATAAAAACATATGTTTGCTTGGCTGTTAACTCCTTTCTTAGCATCACAGGAAAATGTTATTCAGTGCAAAATCTGCAAAAAAGTGACATTTTTAAAAATGTTACCTCCATTTTCCTTTATTTCTTGTGGAACATCTAAAGGAGTTAACAAAGTTTGAAAAATCGATTTTTGAAATTTTGGGGTGTAGTTTCCACAATGAGGTAATGTATGGATGGTTTCTACCATGTGGCCCCTTCATAACTGGTTTGGCCTTTTAAAAAGTGTTTGTTTTGGAAATTTTTCTTGAAAAGTTTTTAAAATTTGTTCCAAAATTCTAAGCCTTCATGAACGTCTTATAAAAAATTAAAATTACGTTTACAAAGTTATGTCAACATAAGTAAACATATGGGAAACGGCAAGAAATAACTATTTTATGAGGTATCACTATCCTGTCTTAAGAGCAGAGAAATTCAAATTTTGAGAACATCGCTAATTTTTCCAGCTTCTTCCAGCAATTCTCGATTTGATTGAGTAAATACAGGTGAAACATATCAACTCAAATGTACCACTACCATGAAGTACAATGTGTCACGAGAAAACAATCTCAGAATCCATTTCAAAACACGGCCTGGTCTCATGGGTAAAAAGACGGCAAGGTCCTGAAGGGGTTAATTTCCTCTAGCTGGATACATTTACTCACTCTGTTGTAATACATCCGATTGCTGTGCAGCATCCATTTGCTTTTTCTGTTTCTCTGCTTGGCCCCAAGCCATGGAACTTCTTCTGTATGCTACTGATGTTTCACCTCCACACGACGATCTACTGTAATTATGGTCCCATGATAAACCACTTACACCATAGAAAGGAGTTGGAACTTGAGAATAGGTCCATATTGTGCTGTTGATATATGTTAGGATCGCCCAGTCTGTAAGAAATAGGCAGACATATATCCCATCGATGACCTTCGTTTTTAAACTACAGGCAGTCAGTCAGACAATGGTTACCTCTTCTTCTCCATTTCTGCTTTAGTAGCTACTTGCATCCCCATGTGATAACATGTACAGGTTCTTATAACTGTATGCTGCTCCTTTCTTTTATTTATCTATCCATTCAACTGGATATAATTTTTACTAGTAATTGTTATAATTAAAATTTTTGTATAGCCACCAATTTATCCAACACAATCTATCTGTATAGCGCCACCTGTTGTTTTTCTTATTTTTCATTTCTTTGTTCTGCTCAGGGCCGTTTCTAGAGGCGAGGAGTGGTAGCACCACGGGGCGCATCACTATGACACAAAGAGGGCGATATCAGCAGGGGTCCAGGGCCGGAGGGCGCCTTTATGTCGGAGGCAGCAGGAGTGGAGATGAGCGCTTCCTCTGTGAGCGTTCATCTCCATATCCATCTGTATCGCCGTCCTCAGGACAGCGATACAGATGAGTGTCTTGAGGAGAGCAGGGAGAGCGTCTCCCTTGCTCCAGTCCTCTGATAGGCTACAGGCATTAGTGCCTGTAGCCTATCAGGTGCTGGCACAGGCGGCGCGATGACGTCATCGCGCCGCCTGAATCGTAGCCAGCGGGACACAGGCCGGAAGAGGCCTGCATCGCATCACTGACAACAGCATAAGGTAAGTATATGAGTTTATTGTTTTGATTTATAGTATACTGTGGCAAGAAAGGGGTGGGGCCCTATATACTGGCACAATATGGGAGAGGGTACTATGGAAAGAGGAAGCACTATGGGGGCCCTATATACAGGCACAATATAGGGGGCACTATGGGGGCCCTTTATACTGCTAAAATATGAGGGGCACTATGGAGAAGAGGGGAAGCACTATGGGGACCACTATGGAGAAGAGGAAGCACTTCATGGGGCCCTATATACTGCCACAATATGGGGAGGGGAGTACTATGGAAAGAGGGAAGCTACTATGGAGGCCCTATATACAGGCACAATATGGGGGGCACTATGGGGGCCCTTTATACTGCTAAAATATGGGGGCACTATGGAGAAGAGGGGAAGCACTATGGGGACCACTATGGAGAAGAGGAAGCACCATGGGGCCCTATATACTGCCACAATATGGGGGGTACTATGGAAAAGAGGGGAAGCAATATAGGGGCCCTATATACAGGCACAATATGGGGGGCACTATGGGGGCCCTTTATACTGCTAAAATGGGGGGGCACTATGGAGAAGAGGGGAATCACTATGGGGACCACTCATGGAGAAGAGGAAGCACCATGGGGGCCCTATATGCTGCCACAATTAGGGGGCCACTATGGAGAAGAGGGGAAGCACTATGGGGACCACTAGGAGAAGAGGAAGCACTATGGGGCCCTATATACTGCCACAATATGGGAGGCCACTATAGGAGAAGAGGAAGCACTATAGGGGCCCTAGATACTGCCTACAATATGGGGGCACTATGGAGAAGAGGGACGACTATGAGATGCCCTATATGCTGCCACAATATGAGGGGCACTATGGAGAAGGGGGAAGCACTATGGGGGCTATATACTGCTACAATATGAGAGCACTATGGAGAAGTGAGGAAGCACTGTGGGGGCCCAATATACTGGCACAATATGAGGGTACTATGGAGAGAGGGAAAGCACCTATGGGGCCATATACTGGCACATTATGAGGCACTATGGAGAAAGAGGAGAGGAGGCACTATGGGGGCATCTACTAGGGGCCCTATGTGCTGACACACATTATTGGGGGGCTCTATGGAGAAGTGGAGGGAAAGGAGCACTATGGGGGCATCTACTGGGGGCCCTATGCTGGCACTCATGGGGGGCTCTATGGAGAAGTGGGGGTGAAGGAGCACTATGGGGCATTTGCTGGGGCCCTATTTACTGGCACGCATTATGGGGGTGCACATCATGGAGAAGTGGGGAAAGAGCACTATGAGGGCATTATATAGGGGCATTTAATACTAGCACCCATTTTGGTGCCACTCTGGGGAAAGCGGGAGAGGAACATTATGGGGGCATCTATAGTGGGGCAGTCTATAGGGGCATTTTATACTGGCACATTATGGAGGACACTATGGGGACAGGGAGGAGCACTATGGGGGCATCTTCTGGGGGCACTATATAGGAGTATTTTATACTGGCACAAATTAAAGGGGCACTATGGGCACCTAAGCTCAACTGGGGCACTAAGTGTTTTTGTAGTAGGCACACAGTACTGGTCATTGGAACACATGAGGGCACTCTGGGGACATTGGCTCTACTGGGGACACCTAAGATGATGTTTTTATTTTATTTTTTTACTGAGACACAGCAAGGCATTTTTGTACTGGCGCACATTATAAGAGGGGGGTTCTACTGTCACACATTATAAAGAGAATTATTACTACAGGGGCATTATGGTGGGCTTTGTTACAACTGGGGACTATGGGAGCATTATTACTTCTGTGACACAATTACTGTATTACTGTATGGGGCACTGTAGGAGACTACTACTACTAAGTGCATTCTGGCACAGAATTATTACTATAGTTGTGATTTTGGGGAGCACTATTACTGTGGGGCACCCTGGCACAGTATCAGCTTAGCACAGTTATTTTTGGGGACATTATGGTTACACTATTGGTATCAGGGACACTATTTCCTGTGTGCAGTTTTTTTTAGAGCATTGTGTTCCAATAATTATTAAAAGGGGGGCTTTCTGTGTGTAACTAGTATTTTCAGGGGTTTATCAGTTTATGCAGTATAGTTTTGGGGGTGCATGATGGAAAAGTAGGAAACTAAGATGTCTCGTCAAACTCTGCAGAGAGAAGAGATGGCTGAAATAAATCATCATGGTGGTCTGATCTGAATGGAGAAGATAAAGAAAGAGAACATCTACATCACAGGAGACGTCACTGGATGTAGAGGCATGTTGTGGGGCTGCATTAGGCTACTTTCACAACTGCGTTAGTGATTCTGGCAGGCTGTTCCGGCAGAGAACAGCCTGCCAAAATCACTGGATCCGCACTGCTGGATGCAGACTGAATGCCCGCCGCCTAATCAACTACAATGGGTTCGGCAGAGATCCGGCCACAATCTGGAAGGGGCGCTTTTTGATTTTCAGCCCTGTTGGTAAAATTTCCTAGAAACTGCCCTGGTCCTGCTCACTGAGATGGCCGCACATGCTCAGTTTTATCTTTCAACTGCCTCCTGAGCTGTGATAGGGAAAGCTGAGACACGCCCCTAAGCTGCAGCAGAAAGACCCTCCTTTGGCTGTCAGCTTGATATAAATCTAGCAGAGCGATGAATGTGGAAATCTCGGATCCATGTGAGTTACAGGGTTTGTTTCTCAGCTTTGTTAGAAGAGCTGATGTCTGATTTAAATTTTTTACATTAGTCATGGGATAACCCCTTCAAGGCCTCTGTTCAGGTCTGTTTTTTCTGTGATTGCATTCAGTGTTTTGCGTTTTTCTGTCTGGATTGTATCCGGACTGGATGCGTTTTCACGTGTGAAGAAAAACTGAGGAATAACAATCTACATCTCTTGGCCACCATCAGTGAAAAACGCAATGCATCCAGATACCTTCCGTTTTTCACGCCAAGTTCCATCGTTAAATTCCATGGAGCCAGAGCTGTGTAAAAAATGCACAATATAGACCATGCTGCGATTTTTCCTCAGTGTAGAGATGATGCGTAAAAATAACGCCCATGTACACAGACCCATTGAATTGAATGGGTCAGGATTCAGTCCAGATGGTATGTGTTAGCTATGTGCATCACATCCGGATGGAAAGACTCACTTGTGTGAAAGAGCCTAATTTGTAGAACCTGAACACCATTTTAGAAAAATACCTTAAATTTAGCTGAGACTTTTGTTTTTACCAGAGGTGAGACATTGTTTTCAATATAGGACAGACATGAGTATATTTTTGGCGGAATGACAAGGTTTGTCCGCATGTATTGTGAAATAATACATTATCTAAAATGATTTCTATATTTCTTCATTTCCAACATATGATTACCATTTTAGCTTTTTATGATTGCATAAAATCTAAGTAAATGTAAATATATTGTATTATATATTTTTAATGTAACATGTAATGTCATAAAACGTATTAAAAGAGTATTGTATTTGGCACACACAGACTTCTACCCAAAAAGTGGGCACGACCTATAAGATTGAAAGAAATATGTATAAAATATACAAGTTGTACCAAGTGAAAAAAGTGGCATCTAAAGCGGCAAAGATAAATCAAAGATCACAATTAGTGTTAAGCGAATCCAAAGTCCACAAAGGACAAATTTGATTTGCGCAAAGCCGAATTCCTCGTGCTTCATGGTAGTGAACTGATTTTCCCTTGAATGGCG
Organism: Bufotes viridis; assembly: GCA_033119425.1. NCBI lineage: Eukaryota > Metazoa > Chordata > Amphibia > Anura > Bufonidae > Bufotes > Bufotes viridis. The sequence goes on from JAKVIS010004557.1 coordinate 13,560, forward strand.
CAAAAAATTACTCCTCCCGTTTGAGCGTGAAGAGATGGCGCAGCCATCTGGGTTGGAGATCTTGCACACGAAATTCCGTGGGCTTTAGATTTTCAATCAAGATGGTGGTGGCCAGCTCTTCGATGATCAAGGAAAGAATAAGTATGATTTTTATTTTACACTGCATTATTACTTTCAGATGCCACGATCGGATATCAGCATTTGAGGGTACAATGACAGAGGGCTGGTGCAATAGCTGCTCCCTGTCATTGCACTAACACTACTACAAAAGAAATGCGCTCATGATGAAGTAATTCATCACAAAGCTAATTTTTTGTCAAATTCTACTTTGCTCATCTCTAATCACAGTCATAAAATATACTTGAAAACACTCATCAA
>JAKVIS010004558.1:0-13736 GCA_033119425.1 Bufotes viridis
GGTCTGGTCTGTGGTCTGTATTAGTATAGAAGGTCTGGTCTGGGGTCTGTATTAGTTTAGCGCGTCTGGTCTGGGGTCTGTATTAGTTTAGAAGGTCTGGTCTGGGGTCTGTATTAGTTTAGAGGGTCTGGTCTGGGGTCTGTATTAGTTTAGAAGGTCTGGTCTGGGGTCTGTATTAGTTTAGAGGGTCTGGACTGGGGTCTGTATTAGTTTAGAGGGTCTGGTGTCTGTATTAGTTTAGAGGGTCTGGTCTGGGCTCTGTATTAGTTTAGAGGGTCTGGTCTGGGGTCTGTATTAGTTTAGAGGGTCTGGTCTGGGGTCTGTATTAGTTTAGAGGGTCTGGTCTGGGCTCTGTATTAGTTTAGAAGGTCTGGTCTGGGGTCTGTATTAGTTTAAAGGGTCTGGTCTGGGGTCTGTATTAGTTTAGAAGGTCTGGTCTACGGTTTGTATTACTTTAGCGGGTCTGGTCTGGGGTCTGTATTAGTTTAGAAGGTCTGGTCTGGGGTCTGTATTAGTTTAGAGGGTCTTGTCTGGGGTATGTATTAGTTTAGAAGGTCTGGACTGGGGTCTGTATTAGTTTAGAGGGTCTGGTCTGGGGTCTGTATTAGTTTAGAGGGTCTGGTCTGGGGTCTGTATTAGTTTAGAAGGTCTGGTCTGTGGTCTGTATTAGTATAGAGGGTCTGGTCTGGGGTCTGTATTAGTTTAGAGGGTCTGGTCTGGGGTCTGTATTAGTTTAGAAGGTCTGGTCTGGGGTCTGCATTTATGGATGGAGCGGTCTGGGGTTTGTATTACTTTAGAGGTTCTGGGGTGTGATGGAGTGTGTCAAGTACACTATTTGTGATTCAAATGTCGCAGGTTGGGGGCGTGTCCTGTATAAAAGGCTGGTACAGCTAGACTATCCTGTTTACCAACATTATGCTCATAGTCACCTAACTCCCTGATGAAGGGGTGTGACCTGATGAGGTGCGACATCTGCTCATGTATCCCAGGCCTCAGGTGACAGGTCGCTTCTAGCTGTAACTATCACTCCTATCAGGTTTCCTTTAGTGCAGATGGAGGAGGATTTAGTGCAAGTTCTATGGGCTGGAGCTGCCAGTGATTCTAAAAACAGATGCTCCGCAGCCAGTATGACTGCCCTGATAGGTCCCACATGGATAGTCACCCAGCTTTCCCACAGATGGCCGGTCTGCCTACTGTACGTACACAGCCCTGAGCTAAACTTACCAGTCAGGAGGTTGGGAGAAATGACAGCTTTCCCAGAATGTCAAATAGCTCATTAGCCTAATTATGTATCAACATTCCCTGCTAGTCACAGGACTGGGAGTGCAGCTCTGGAGTATAATACATGATGTAACTCAGGATCAGTACAGGATAAGTAATGTAAGGTATGTACACAGTGACTGCACCAACAGAATAGTGAGTGCAGCTCTGGAGTATAATAGAAGTTGTAACTCAGGATCAGTACAGGATAAGTAATGTAATGTATGTACACAGTGACTGCACCAGCAGAATAGTGAGTGCAGCTCTGGAGTATAATACAGGATGTAACTCAGGATCAGTACAGGATAAGTAATGTATGTACTCAGTGACTGCACCAGCAGAATAGTGAGTGCAGCTCTGGAGTATAATACAGGATGTAACGCAGGATCAGTACAGGATAAGTAATGTATGTACACTGTAAGAGGGTGCAAGGTGTTGTTTTTGATAGCAGGTACGTGTCACCGAGGTTGCTGGCCTCGGTGAGGTAAGAGCCGGGTTTTTGTCTGCAGCAGCTAGTGCTGCTCTGTTAAATAGCATGGCTGCAAAGCCGATCCGGGCCGGCTCTTACTGGGAGCAGCTAAAGAGTAGGGTGGGTGGCTGCTCCCCACGGTCCAGTCCATGTTTTGGGGCTGGGTATAAAACGCAGCCAGCAGCTGTGTCTGTGTGTGTGTGATTATCCTGGAGCCTGCAAACAGGGCTGAGGAATTCTCTGTCCTGGAGGAAGGAGCTCAGCAAGGTGGTGTTTCCCTGCGACCTGAAGGTGGAATCGCCTGCGGCTGAGCCGACTGCTAGGTGTGAACCCGCACCTAAACCACCCAAGGTGACTGGACCGTGTGTTGGCCTGTTTTTGGTTTTTCCACATGATTTCTGTTGTGTATGAACTGTCACCAAGAGACTGTTTTCATTTCTGGTGTGCAAGTGTGAATAAAACACTGTTTGATGCACAATCTGGACTCCTTGTTTTGCCTCTAAACTGCACCCGCACCGCTGTCTACCAGAGCGACTCCCCACAACACAGTGACTGCACCAGCAGAATAGTGAGTGCAGCTCTGGAGTATCATACAGGAGGTAACTCAGGATCAGTACAGGATAAGTAATGTATGTACACAGTGACTGCACCTGCAGAATAGTGAGTGCAGCTCTGGAGTATAATACAGGATGTAACTCAGGATCAGTACAGGATAAGTAATGTATGTACACAGTGACTGCACCAGCAGAATAGTGAGTGCAGCTCTGGAGTATAATACAGGATGTAACTCAGGATCAGTGCAGGATAAGTAATGTATGTACACAGTGACTGCACCAGCAGAATAGTGAGTGCAGCTCTGGAGTATAATACAGGATGTAACTCCAGGATCAGTACAGGATAAGTAATGTAATGTATGTACACAGTGACTGCACCAGCAGAATAGTGAGTGCAGCTCTGGAGTATAATACAGGATGTAACTCAGGATCAGTGCAGGATAAGTAATGTATGTACACAGAGACTCCACCAGCAGAATAGTGAGTGCAGCTCTGGAGTATAATACAGGATGTAACTCGGGATCAGTACAGGATAGGTGATGTATGTACACAGTGACTCCACCAGCAGAATAGTGAGTGCAGCTCTGGAGTATAATACAGGATGTAACTCAGGATCAGTACAGGATAAGTAATGTATGTACACAGTGACTGCACCATCAGAATAGTGAGTGCAGCTCTGGAGTATAATACAGGATGTAACTCAGGATCAGTGCAGGATAAGTAATGTATGTACACAGTGACTGCACCAGCAGAATAGTGAGTGCAGCTCTGGAGTATAATACAGGATGTAACTCAGGATCAGTACAGGATAAGTAATGTATGTACACAGTGACTGCACCATCAGAATAGTGAGTGCAGCTCTGGAGTATAATACAGGATGTAACTCAGGATCAGTACAGGATAAGTAATGTATGTATACAGTGACTCGGTGTGGGCACCCCTGGTCAAGGTGAAGATGGAATGATCTCCAAAAGTATTTTAAACATTGTAAGCAATATCAGTGGAATATTTTGGTTTTGTAGAATTTTAGAATGAAACAGGAAAGGAGCACCTTGTAAAAGTACAGGGACCCAAGGAATTTGAGCACTCAGATAACTTTGACCGAGATCTCAGACGTCAAATAGCCTGTTAAGGTGCTGGCACACAGTGCAGTTCTGACATGCATTCAGGGTGCAGTTTTTTATTGTAGCATGGGGAAATTAAGTAAATATTTCCCACTATGCAGCACACCAGGGGTTAATGAGGCTGCAAACTGGCTAAACTGCATCCTGAATGCATGTCAGAACTGCACTGTGTGCCAGCACCCTTAGGGTTAAGGCTTGTTCACAATCACCGTCAGGAAAGGCCGTGTGATGCAAATCTTTATAAATCCCCAGACTCCACTAACCTTGTCCCAAAACAGCAGCCATGGGTTCTTGTAAGCAGCTGCCTAACACTCTGAAAATGTTTGAGACCCACAAAGCAGGAGAAGGCTATAAGAAGATAGCAAAGTGTCTTCAGGTTGGCATGTCCTGAGTCAGAAATGTAATTAAGAAATCGCAAGTAACAAGAACAGTAGAAGTCCATAGAAGGTCTGGAAGACCAAGAAAAATTTCAGACAGCTGCTCGTAGGATTGCTAGAAAGGTAAATCAGAACCCCCGCTTGACTGCAAAAGACCTTCAGAAAGATTTATCAGACTCTCGAGTTGTGGTACATTGTTCTACTATTGAGCAGCGCCTGCACAAATAGAGCCTTCATGGAAGAGTCATCAGAAGAAGATCTCTCCTGTGCCCTCACCATAAAATTCAGTGTCAGAAGTTTCCAAAGAACATCTAAAAAAGACTGATGTTTTTTGGAAACAAGTCCTGTGGATTGATGAGGTTAACATAGAACTTTTTAAACCCCAAAGAGAAAAGGTATGTTTGGAGAAAAAAGGCCACAGAATTTTCATGAAAAGAACACTTCTCCAACCATTAAGCATGGGGGCAGATCAATCATGCTTTGGGGTTGTGTTGCAGCCAATGGCACGGGGAGCATTTCACCGGTAGAGGGAAGAATGGATTCAGTGAAATTCCACCGAATTCTGGAAGCAAACATAACACCAACTGTAAAAAAGCTGCAGTTGAAAAGGGGATGGCTTCTGTTAATGGATAATGATCCTAAACACACCACAAAATCCACAATAGACGACCTCGAAAGGTCAAGTTGAAGGTTTTACCATGGACTTCAGTCCCCTGATCTGAACATCATTGAAAATCTGTGGGTAGACCTCAAAAGAGAAGAGCATGGAAGATAGCCCTGGAATCCCACAGAACTGGAAGACTTCTGCAAGGAAGAATGGAGGAAAATCCCTCAAACAAGAATTGAAAGACGCTTGGCTGGCTACAAAGAGCAAGCTGTGATACTAACCAAAGGGGGACCTACTAGGTACTAACCATGCAGGGCGCCCAAAGTTTTGCTTCAAGTCCTTTTCCTTTTTTTGTTATTTTGAAAATGTAAAAGATGAAAATAAAAAATAGTTTTTACTTAAAATACAAATGGAATTTGTCATCTTAAAGGGCTTCTGTCACCCCCATTTATGCAATTTCCAGTAGCTGACATTAGCTACTTGCTAATGTCAGCTGAGTTCAAACATATGTTTCATACCTTTATTTGAGTTTTCTATCTTCTAAAAATCGTACTTTTATAATATGCACAATTGTCTTAGCTACCAGCAGTTGGCGGATACTTGCTGGTGGCCGCCGCATTCTCATGCTCTGGGAACGCCCTCTGCTCTTGATAGACCAGGGCTAGCGCGTCCTCCTCCCGCTGGCTCTGTCTGCAGCCGAATCTCGCGCCTGCGCCGTATCGGTCTCACAGTCGGCGCAGGCACTCTGAGAGAAGAAGCAGCCAAGAGAGCGTCTTTCTCTCAGAGCGCCTGCGCCGACTGAAGACCGTTACGGCGCAGGTGCGGGATTTCGGCTGCAGACAGGGCCAGCGGGAGGAGGAGAGCCCACTGGTCCTGTCTATCAAGAGCAGAGGGGGCATTCCCAGAGCATGAGAATGCGGCGGCTACCACCAAGTATCCGCCCAACTTGCTGGTAGCAAAGACAATTTGCATATTATAAAAGTACGATTTTTAGAAGATAGAAAACTCAAATAAAGGTATGAAACATATGTTTGAACTCAGCTGACATTAGCAAGTAGCTAATGTCAGCTACTGGAAATTGCATAAATGGGGGTGACAGAAGCCCTTTAAGGGTGCATTCACACGACTGTAGTTCTTGGACTTCATCCGTTTCGCAATTTTACGGAACGGGTGCGGACCCATTAATTTCCATGGGGCCTTAAAAGGTGTCTGCATCTATAGTTCCGATCTGCGGCCCCGCGATAAAGATAGAGCGTGTGCTATTCTTGTCTGCAATCGTGGACAATTATAGACATTTCTTTCATTGGGTAATTTGCGGACCACAAAACGCGGTAGTGTGAATGTAGCCTTAACGTCATGTCTTTGGGAGATCATTTCTTCCTCACCTTGCTTAACCATTCACGGTACCAGTGATTGTCACCAGGGCTGCATGCCGCCATATGTGCACAGTGACTTCGCTTTTCTTGTGGATTATATTTGTCTTTGTTCTTTACACACACGTTTATTTGCACTGATCTGAGCTGCTGTACCCGGCACTGATGTCGAGAAAAAATGAGAAAGTGTTAGTGACAGGGTCCTGGTGTCTGACCCCCAACCATCAAACCGTAATGGCCTATCACAGCGGCATGTCACCTGGAAACCTACTGTGCCACTATTTACTGTATATGGGTACTGTATGACAGTATTAGTATGGGCACTGTATGACACTTAGTACGGTCACTGTATGACACTATTAGTATGGGCACTGTATGACACTAATAGTATGGACACTGTATGACACTATTAGTACGGGCACTGTATGACACTATTAGTATGGACACTGTATTATACTATTAGTATGGGCACTATATGACACTATTAGTACGGACACTGTATGACACTTAGTATGGGCACTGTATGGCACTATTAGTATGGACACTGTATGGCACTATTAGTATGGACACTGTATGGCACTATTAGTATGGACACTGTATGGCACTATTAGTATGGACACTGTATGGCACTATTAGTATGGGCACTGTATGACTCTATTAGTATGGACACTGTATGGCACTATTAGTATGGACACTATATGACACTATTAGTATGGGCACTGTATGACACTTAGTATGGACACTGTATGGCACTATTAGTATGGACACTATATGACACTATTAGTATGGGCACTGTATGACAGTATTAGTATGGGCACTGTATGACACTTAGTATGGGCACTGTATGACACTAATAGTATGGACACTGTATGACACTATTAGTACGGGCACTGTATGACACTATTAGTATGGACACTGTATGATACTATTAGTATGGGCACTGTATGACACTTAGTATGGGCACTGTATGACACTAATAGTATGGACACTGTATGACACTATTAGTACGGGCACTGTATGACACTATTAGTATGGACACTGTATGATACTATTAGTATGGGCACTGTATGACACTATAGTATGGGCACTGTATGACACTAATAGTATGGACACTGTATGACACTATTAGTACGGGCACTGTATGACACTATTAGTATGGACACTGTATGATACTATTAGTATGGGCACTGTATGACACTTAGTATGGGCACTGTATGACACTATTAGTATGGACACTGTATGGCACTATTAGTATGGACACTGTATGGCACTATTAGTATGGGCACTGTATGACTCTATTAGTATGGACACTGTATGGCACTATTAGTATGGACACTATATGACACTATTAGTATGGGCACTGTATGACACTTAGTATGGACACTGTATGGCACTATTAGTATGGACACTATATGACACTATTAGTATGGGCACTGTATGACACTATTAGTATGGACACTGTATGGCACTATTAGTATAGGCACTGTATGACACTATTAGTACGGGCACTGTATGACACTATTAGTACGGTCACTGTGTTACACTATTAGTACGGGCACTGTATGACACTATTAGTATAGGCACTGTATGACAGTATTAGTATGGGCACTGTGTGACACTATTAGTATGGTCACTGTGTTACACTATTAGTATGGGCGCTGTGTGACACTATTAGTACGGGCACTGTGTGACACTATTAGTACGGGCACTGTGTTACACTATTAGTACGGGCACTGTGTGACACTATTAGTATGGGCACTGTGTGACACTATTAGTATGGGCACTGTGTTACACTATTAGTACGGGCACTGTGTGACACTATTAGTATGGTCACTGTGTGACACTATTAGTATGGTCACTGTGTTACACTATTAGTACGAGCACTGTGTGACACTATTAGTACGGGCACTGTGCTACACTATTAGTACGTGCACTGTGTTACATTATTAGTACGGGCACTGTGTTACACTATTAGTACGGGCACTGTTACACTATTAGTATGGGCACTGTGTTACACTATTAGTACGGGCACTGTGTGACACTATTAGTACGGGCACTGTGTGACACTATTAGTACGGGCACTGTGTTACACTATTAGTACGGGCACTGTGTGACACTATTAGTACGGGCACTGTTACACTATTAGTATGGGCACTGTGTTACACTATTAGTACGGGCACTGTGTGACACTATTAGTACGGGCACTGTGCGACACTATTAGTACGGGCACTGTTACACTATTAGTACGGGTACTGTGTGACACTATTAGTATGGGCACTGTATGCCACTATTAGGACGGGCACTGTGTTACACTATTAGTATGGGCACTGTATGACACTATTAGTATGGTCACTCTGTTACACTATTAGTATGGTCACTGTGTTACACTATTAGTACGGGCACTGTATGACACTATTAGTATGGGCACTGTGTGACACTATTAGTATGGGCACTGTATGACACTATTAGTACGGGCACTGTATTACACTATTAGTATGGGCACTGTGTTACACTATTAGTACGGGCACTGTGTTACACTATTAGTACGGGCACTGTTACACTATTAATATGGGCACTGTATGACACTATTAGTATGGTCACTGTGTTACACTATTAGTATGGTCACTGCGTTACACTATTAGTATGGGCACTGTGTGACACTATTAGTACGGGCACTGTGTGACACTATTAGTATGGTCACTGTGTTACACTATTAGTACGGGCACTATGTGACACTATTAGTATGGTCACTGTGTTACACTATTAGTACGGGCACTGTGTGACACTATTAGTATGGGAACTGCATTACACTATTAGTACGGGCACTGTATGACACTATTAGTATGGTCACTGTGTTACACTATTAATATGGGCACTGTATGACACTATTAGTATGGTCACTGTGTTACACTATTAGTATGGTCACTGCGTTACACTATTAGTATGGGCACTGTGTGACACTATTAGTACGGGCACTGTGTGACACTATTAGTATGGTCACTGTGTTACACTATTAGTATGGGCACTGTGTTACACTATTAGTATGGGCACTGTGTTACACTATTAATATGGGCACTGTGTGACACTATTAGTATGGGCACTGTGTGACACTATTAGTATGGGAACTGCGTTACACTATTAGTACGGGCACTGTATGACACTATTAGTATGGTCACTGTGTTACACTATTAGTATGGGCACTGTATGACGCTATTAGTATGGGCACTGTGTGACACTATTAGTATGGGCACTGCGTTACACTATTAGTATGGGCACTTTGTGACAATATTAGTACGGGCACTGTGTTACACTATTAGTATGGGCACTGTATAAAACTATTAGGAAAGGCACTGTGTGACACTATTAGTATGGGCACTCTGTGACACTATTAGTAGGGGCACTGTATGACACTATTAGTATGGGCACTGTGTGACACTATTAGTACGGGCACTGTGTGACACTATTAGTACGGGCACTGTGTGATACTATTAGTATTGGCACTGTGTGACACTATTAGTATGGGCACTGTGTTACACTATTAGTATGGTCACTGTGTTACACTATTAGTAGGGGCACTGTATGATACTATTAGTATGGGTACTGTGTGACACTATTAGTACGGGCACTGTGTGAGACTATTAGTATAGGCACTGTGTGACACTATTAGTATGGTCACTGTGTTACACTATTAGTATGGGCACTGTGTGACACTATTAGTATGGGCACTGTGTGACACTATTAGTACGGGCACTGTGTTACACTATTAGTATGGGCACTGTGTTACACTATTAGTATGGGCACTGTGTGACACTATTAGTACGGGCACTGTGTGACACTATTAGTACGGGCACTGTGCTACACTATTAGTACGTGCACTGTGTTACACTATTAGTATGGGCACTGTGTGACACTATTAGTACGTGCACTGTGTTACACTATTAGTATGGGCACTGTGTGACACTATTAGTATGGGCACTGTGTGACACTATTAGTACGGGCACTGTGTGACACTATTAGTACGGGCACTGTGTGACACTATTAGTATGGGCACTGTGTGACACTATTAGTATGGGCACTGTGTGACACTATTAGTACGGGCACTGTGTGACACTATTAGTACGGGCACTGTGTTACACTATTAGTACGGGCACTGTGTGACACTATTAGTATGGGCACTGTGTGACACTATTAGTACGGGCACTGTGTTACACTATTAGTACGGGCACTGTGTTACACTATTAGTATGGGCACTGTGTGACACTATTAGTACGGGCACTGTGTGACACTATTAGTATGGGCACTGTGTTACACTATTAGTACGGGCACTGTGTGACACTATTAGTACGGGCACTGTGTTACACTATTAGTACGGGCACTGTGTTACACTATTAGTACGGGCACTGTGTTACACTATTAGTACGGGTACTGTGTGACACTATTAGTATGGGCACTGTGTTACACTATTAGTACGGGCACTGTGTGACACTATTAGTACGGGCACTGTGTTACACTATTAGTACGGGCACTGTGTAACACTATTAGTATGGGCACTGTATAACACTATTAGTACGGGCACTGTGTGACACTATTAGTACGGGCACTGTGTTACACTATTAGTACGGGCACTGTGTAACACTATTAGTATGGGCACTGTATAACACTATTAGTACGGGCACTGTGTGACACTATTAGTACGGGCACTGTATGACACTATTAGTACGGGCACTGTGTTACACTATTAGTATGGGCACTGTATGACACTATTAGTACGGGCACTGTGTGACACTATTAGTATGGGCACTGTGTGACACTATTAGTACGGGCACTGTATGACACTATTAGTACGGGCACTGTGTTACACTATTAGTATGGGCACTGTGTTACACTATTAGTATGGGCACTGTATAACACTATTAGTACGGGCACTGTGTTACACTATTAGTACGGGCACTGTATGACACTATTAGTACGGGCACTGTATGACACTATTAGTATGGGCACTGTGTTGCACTATTAGTATGGGCACTGTATAACACTATTAGTATCGGCACTGTGTTACACTATTAGTATGGTCACTGTGTTACACTATTAGTACGGGCACTGTGTTACACTATTAGTACGGGCTGTAAGAGGGTGCAAGGTATCATAGTCGATGGCAGGTACGTGTCACCGAGGTTCCTGGTCTCGGTGAGGTGAGAGCCGGGTTTTATGTGTCTGCAGCAGCTAGTGCTGTTTGACTTTGTTACCTAGTTTGGCTGCAAAGTTAATCCGGGCCGGCTCTTACTGGGAGTAGGCAAAGAGCTGGGTGGGTGCCTACTCCCCACGGTCCAGGCCGGACTTTATCCGGGCCTTTAAAAAGGCAGCCTCCTTAGCAGCTGTGTGGTGATTGTCCTGGAGCTGCAAACAGGGCTGTGGAGTTCTCTGACTTAGAGGAAAGAGCTCAGCAAGGAGGTGTTGTTGTTCCTGGCACCCTGAAGGTGGATTCTCCTGCGGCTGGGCCGACAGCCTGGTGCGAACCTGCACCTAAACCTCCCAGGTGACTGAACCTGTGCTCCTGTTTTGTTTTGCCTCCTTATTTCTGATGTGCATGAATTACCACCAAGAGACTGTTTGTCGTTTATTTTTGTGTCAGTGTGAATAAAACACTGTTTATTGCACATTCTGGACTCCTTGTTTTGCCTCGGTACTGCACCTGCACCGCTATCTACCAGAGCGACTCCCTCATTTGGTGTCGGATGCGGGCATGCGCAGTGAGGCTGGCGTGAACGCCAAGTTTTTTTGCTAAAGTGCATGGAATTTATTAAGCCAGCAAAGTTGCAAGCAGGAATTTCTGGCAACATGGAGGCTGCTGTGAAGGCTCTCATAGAGGCTAACGTGCAGCAGCGGGAGACCAACCAGCTACTGCTACAACATGTGATGGCGTTACAGGCGGCAGGAGCGTCCCACCACGTCCATGATGCCCGGAAAGCGGTCCGTGCGGCGATCCCAAAATGACCCCGCAGACGACGTTGAGACATACCTGGCGGTCTTTGAGAAGGTCGCCGTGAGGGAAAAGTTACCCCGTGACCAGTGGGCCGAGTTGGTTGCTCCGTTCCTGGCATCCGGACCCCAGCAAGTTTTTTTTGATTTAGCAGATGACCAGGCTGCTGACTATCCTACCGTGAAAGGAGATATCCTAGCCAGACTGGGGGGGAACATGCTGGTCCGCGCCCAAAGAGTCCACCAGTGGGACTTTAAAACGACTGATCCCGCTAGGCCGCAGTACTACGACCTGCTGCACAGGCTGCAAAAGTGGCTGCAGCCCGAACTACTAAGTCCCACTGCCATGCTGGATCGACTGTTGGCGGACATCTTTTGGAGGGCCCTGCCTTATTCCCTCCAGCACTGGATCGGCCAGGTATCGCCCACCAATGCCCTGGAGATGGTCAACCTGGTGGAGCGTTACGAGGCCACCAGAAACCTGCAGGGGAGTCTTGCTGGGAAGGGGGTCAGTCAAACCCCGGAGGCCTCTGCCCCAGTTCCGACGTCCGGCGACAGAGCGGCCTGCACGGAATATACCCCCTGCGAGTCCGCCTCCCGTGGTATGCTGGAGGTGTCAGGAGCCAGGCCACATCAGGGCCGACTGTCCGCATCGGGATGAGCCGATGGAGGTGAACTACGGGGGTCGCCACTCCTTGTACGCCCGGAGACTGTGTGCGACCGGCACCCCCGAGACAATAGACAATCGTCATCTGTGCCAGGTGAAAGTCGGGGATAACCTGGCAGTGGCGCTGTTGGACTCAGGGAGCCTGGTAACCCTGATAAGTGCTGCTCCTGGTACAGCCCACCCAGTATACGGGCCGGAAAGTGGGTGTGGTGTGCATTCACGGAGACTTAAAGGACTATCCCACTGCTGTAATGTCTCTGTCCACGGCGGCCGGCACCTGGACTTGTGAAGTGGCGATCTCCACAAAGCTACCCTATGAACTGATACTTGGGAGGGACTTCCCTGGTTTTCCGTCACTGTGGCCTGAGGTGAAAGTGTCTAATAGCCCTGAGACAGGGGTAACCCTAGCAGAGTGGCCTGATACCACTGGAAGGCCAGAACCCTGGGAGCCCGAGTCTGAAGGGCCAGCGGTAGGGGTGACCACTGCTGCAGCGGTAGTGGGGGAGACAACCCCACTGAGTGTAATGGTGGGAGACACGGAGGACTTGCCACCGGGACCTGAGTTGGCAGACCTCAATGTCTCCGGGGAAAATTTTGGGACCGCACAACACTGGGACCAAACCCTAACCAGGGCCTGGGAGAATGTGCTGGAAATTGATGGTAAACCCCAGAAACCAGGGGCTGAATTAATGTTCCCAACGATTTATTGTTCTACAGGATATGTTGTATCGGGTGAACCAAGTCCGAGGTGAACCTGTTGAACAGTTGGTGGTGCCCACAGCGTATCGGAAGCTTGTCATGGAGCTTGCCCACCAACATGTTCTTGGGGACACCTGGGGTGGCAGAAAACCCAGGACCGCATTCTGCAGCGGTTTTATTGGCCCAGTGTGTTCAAGGAGGTAGAAAATTATTGTAAGTCCTGTCCAACCTGCCAGATAACTAGCCCCCAGCCTCATTTCCGTAGTCCTCTGGTACCTCTGCCAATTATTGAAGTACCGTTTGAGCGAATCGCTATGGATTTAATTGGGCCTGTACCAAAGTCTCGCCAGGGGCCACCAACACATTCTGGTAGTTCTCGACTATGCCACTCGGTATCCGGAGGCAGTGCCTCTGCGACATACCTCAGCTAAGCTCATTGCCAAGGAGTTATTGGAAATGTTTTCCCGTGTGGGCCTGCCAAAAGAGGTTCTGACAGACCAAGGGACCCCTTTATGTCCGAAGTAATGAGGGAACTGTGTAAATTGTTGCGTATAAAGCAGTTACGGACGTCCGCTTACCATCCGCAAACAGACGGTCTTGTCGAGAGGTTTAACCAAACTTTAAAAA
>JAKVIS010004559.1:0-13760 GCA_033119425.1 Bufotes viridis
GGGAAAGGGTTAATAGGAGTAGTTCTTAATTAAAAATAAGAGTCAGATATTCTTTTCTATGGGCTGTGTCTTGCATTGTGCAAAAAAAAAAAAAAAAATAGACCAGAGCTGCAATGCAAGATACAGCATGTGACCAGGAGTGACCCTTTCTGGTAACAAGTCTATTACAGGACAACCCACCCTCTAGTAGGCAAAATCATTTTATTTGATTTTAGCAAACCCTAATTTCCCATGTTTAGGGACCAAGTGCCCAGAACGTCTAAGTAGTGTCTGGTCATTGAAAACCAAAATATTGAATGCTAAAGAGTTAATGATGGGGAGAATGCTGCCATCTGAAGGATGGTGTACTGGGTGTCAAGACCAGTGACGTGTGAGAATGAGTGATACTCATACAGCAGTATATAGATGTCTGTATTGTGCATCAGTATGTGTGAGCTAAAACCAGGAAAGTGTGCAAAATACGGATGCTGCCGCACTGCATCTTTTTCTAGGCTTGTAAAAAACACCATGAAATTCATGCATTTTTACAAACATTTTTTAGCCACGGGACAATGTTCCAGACTTTCTCTTTCCCTTTAAAGAAGTCTATAGTTTAAATGCTTGAAAAACACCACACAGTAATTTAATAAAAATCTCCAATGGCACAAACAACAAGGAAACTGTCTTAAAATGCAAAAAATAATAATTCACAGGGCGTTTTAACTTTACTATTGACCAGCAAATAACATCTGGCCACAATTTGCTCCATAATGTGGGTATACTCAATCGCCTGTATTACAGCCACAGTTCCCAGCCCAACTGCGGCTTCACGGACTGGAATTTACAGCATCATACATTTCAGGCCACGAGATCGGCAGTCTTCCCAGAATACCAGTTGTAATACGGATGCTGAAATATACTCCTAAGGCCTCATGCACACGGCCGTGCGCGGACCGTGGTATCCCACCCTGGAATCCAGCTGACAGCAGGAGCGCCCGGCGTCATTGGTTGCTATGACGCCGTGCGCTCTACCGCCGCTGGACTACAGTAATACAGCCGTACAAGTGTATTACTGTAGTCCAGCGGCGGCCTAGCAACCAATGATGCCGTGCGCTGCTGCTGTCAGCTGGATTCCAGCCCGGTATACCACGGTCGTGTTCTGCGGCCGTGTGCATGAGGCCTAAAACAGCAGTCTGAATTCAGTCTTAGAAATTTTCTCTGTATTTGTTCTTATATTGTTTGCCTTTCAAATACTGATGCAAAATAGCGTGTGAATGTGTTCTTAGTCTTTACAAACATCTCCTAAATACTAAATCTTAATTTGGGTTTTGTAGATTGTTTGTATCCACTTTTGCTGATCCTTACATGTAAATTATTGTGCATGGCGATTAAAAAGTATCAGTAAAAAGTACAACTATAACAATTAAAACCCTAAAAAGTCCTAAACTAAAGAAAGAATCACCTCGATTGCCTTGGCAGCTTGTTCTTGTGTCTCAAACTCAATGAATGCAAATCCTTTGGTGTCTCCTGTGGTTTTATACCGAGGGCGCTTATATGGACCACTGTGCCACATTTGCAAATACCCGCTCTATCAGCTGTGAGTAACATTTTTGGAAGCAGCTCCTGAGAACAAGAAAACTCATAAAGAATTAATAATGAAAAAGCACTAAGCAGAGCCCCGTAAACAGTAGTAACAAACGGTTCGAAGTACCCAATTTAGAGTAATTCTGTTAATAGCAGATGAAACTATTATGTGGACGCTAACTCCTGACAGGTCTGGAGAACTGGACGTGTCTTGGCCTTATGCCATCTGCACCGATAACGGTCTGGAAAAGCAAGTGGAGCAAGTCTGATCATTCACTACATTGTATATGAGCTAGTAAGCTGAAGGGGTGATGCAGGAAGCGAATTGGGGGAAACATCTTATACAGACCATGTAATAGAGTCCCAGGGCTCGACAAATCCCAGGGTATTTGTCAGCCCGTTTTCAAATGTGACCACGGCGGCGAGGCGAGGTGAAGGGGGGGGAGAAGCAGCAGCAGCGGTGCGGGGATCAGGAGCAGCGCAGGGAGCGGGTTAAGTATATCACAGGTGAGGCTTTTTATTTAAATTGGATAACCCCTTGAACTGTTTTTCTAGCTGTGGGAATCAGACTTTTTACTACTTTCACTTTGTGCCGGTCATCTAATAAACCATCTCACTAAATTTCATCTCACTTATTTAAGCCACATTCTTATCAGTAAGATACAATTTGAGCTTTAATGAGTGTTTATAAGGGCAGAGATCAGAGATAAGGAGCCCATCCTGAGCGAAAATTCAGATCCTGCTACTAGAGAAACTCAGGGTTGCAGAAAACAGCGATTGAAAATGTTTAATAAAGACCATTGAGAAAAACTATTTTAGCTCAAAATGATTACAATGCAATAATAAACAAATTATTGCCCAAAGGTGTACATAGCCTTTAACAAAATATACCAAACTTTGTAATTAACATTTTCGTAACCACAATTATAAATAATGACTCTCAGTGCTGTTAGTGTCTGCACAGTGTAAAGCTCCCCGAGCACATGCACCACTAGCAGATTATCAGCGGACTGTCAGGTCCTGACAAATCCTGAAGGTGAACATGGCCCTAGAACTTGCCTTACATGAGCTGTCCGGGATTGGGAAAACATGGCTACTTTCTTTCAAGAACAGTGCCCCACCTGTCCACTGGTCATGTGTGGTATTTCCTCATTCACTCTAATGCAGCTGAACTGCAATACCAGGCACCGTCCACAAAGACGCAGAGCTGCTTCTCAATCCTGGACAACCCCTTACGCTGGGTTCAGACCTGAGCGTTTCTGAGACGCGCGTTTTCCGTGCGTTTACGCGCGTTTTTGGCAATAGTAAACGCGCGTTTGTGTGATTGACTGCAGTGTTGGCTTCTCTCCAAACTGTGCCTAGCACCTGGGGTTTGGCCTTTCCAGCATGCTGCAAATTCATAAACGCGCGTTTTCAGTGTCAAAAACGCGCAAAATACAAGCATTGCGCGTTCCCATTGAAGTCTATGGGCCAAAACGCGCGACAAATGCCCCAAAAAAAGCTCAAGTACTTGTTTATCGTCGGGCGTTTTCAGAGCGCTGAACGCGCTGTAAAGCAGCGAAAATGTGAACCAGTCCCATAGGAAAGCATTGGTTTGCATCGGTTATGCGTTTTACAGCGCGTTCGAACGCGCTGTAAAACACGCAAGTGTAAACTGAGGGTCAAAGTCTAGTTTCTTAAACATTAGGACAAGCAGAATTACTAATGCTTTAAAACTGCACATATGTGAACATCTACATCTCCAGAGCGCTTTACCTTGTAGTAGGATGTTTAGCATTAACAAACGGCATCCACACTACTGCGGATGATGTAGTACCATTGGCCCACGTGTCTAGTTCTAGAGGTGTACAGCCCAAACACATTCAGTAGTGCTGTACACAGGCTATCATCCTCACTTACCGCATATACAGTACGTGCATCAACGTCTTGTGGTTTCTCGCCAAGGGGATGCCGTCTTCGAATTTTTGTACCCTCTAGATTTATCTGAGAGAAGAAAAATGATAAGCTTCATATTACTAATAAGTTGAAGTTTAGGGAAAAGCCGCAGATAACCAGACACTCACCTCTACTACAGAAGAATTCTTCAGCGCCCTGGCAATGAGCTTGGGGTCTGTGGTCAGTTTTTTCATTTTATTAAAAGAAGCTAGAAGGGATATGTCGATATCTAGAGCAAAAAAAACATAGGTTAAAATACAATTTTCTAAACCATGATCCGATGTAGTGTTTATGTTCCTACATACACACATTCAGATATTATAGCCTAACTCCTCCATCTCAGTGCAGCCATCAGAAAGCTGCACTGATGGCTCCATTTGCAGCCCTGTATCATTTCTCCGCTTTGTCTTCTACAGTCTAATGTTTCATTGCATCTGCTTTGACGGCGCAATCTCTAGCCCTTATCTATACCTTCCCGACAGCTCATCGACACTCATTAAAGACACATTCTTATCAGTAGTATAAGAATTTAGCATAAATGAGGGTTTATGAGCTGTCAGGGAACGAGAGATAAGGGCTACCGATTGAGAGCAGCCCTCGCTGAGAAGGAGAAACAGTCTGCAGAGGCAGGGACAATAAAAGGTTGTAGAAGACTACTTGTTAAAAGTTTTTAATAAAGTCCAATAGGAAAAAATATATAAAAATGTGTAGTCTGAGAATACAATAATAATAAAAGTACCCCCAAAGCTGTCCAGAGCCTTTAACTCTTTGAAGACATATCATATGCCCAAAGATCTCACCCTCCTCCGCCTATGACCTTCTCATAGCTACTGTTGGAAACACCCCATCAAACTAAATTTCAAGGTTTTTCGGTCTCTAGCCTTTGCTGTTTTTGTAACCATCAAAATGAACCATAAAATCTCATCTTTTCCAACAACCAGTCAGCTGCTGTTCTAATACTTGCTTCACTAAAGAAATAAAGCTCAAACATTCCCACTGAGTAAAAATCGGATTCTACGGACTGTTATACCACGTGAGGGACACTATGGCTTCTCTACATATACTGTGCAGGCCATATTGTCATGAATCCGCTCAACACATTGTCATTGTCCTAACACAAAAGTGTCAAAAAGCTAGCTGGGACGCCACATAAAAGAGACCCTAAACCTATTTGTATTCCATATGTGGATTTCCCATCAAGTGACGCATTTGGTTTAACAAAGAAAACGAGCCCCTGTCAGTACTTCAATAGGTTGGAGGGATCTACACGAGTGTGAGATAAGGGGCAGCACCCAGTCTTGTCACAATGAACTAAAAAACAAGACACATCGGCCCTTAAGACTTGGATCCCTCATGCAGGGGGTGGGTGTCGTTCACAATGCTCCTCATTACAATAGCGGTTACCTATTAAAAAAGAAGACTTCAGTGCTGTACAATTTAATCTAGAAGCCGAGGAATATTTGGTGAGCAGTATTGTTGCACAGTACAGGTCATATGGCCAGGAGTAGGGCTGAAACGATTACTCAATTGAATCGAGTAATTCCACACACAAAAATCCTCGATGCAAAAATCGTTTGTGTCATGTGACCACGGAGCGGGAGTGAAGCGCTGCTGTACCTACCGCTCTGTGGTCTCCCGCCAGCCGGCACCGCGCTGCACTCTCTTCCTGACACATCGTCAGGTCATAGTGCACATAAGAACGCACTATGACCCGAATCTGTGTGACGTCAGCGCGCAGAGAAGAAGGAGGAGCTGTGGAGCGGCGCCCCTACAGGAAAGGTAAGTACTGCAGCTGGGGGCAGTTGGTGGCACCAGGGGGACAGCTGATGGCACTGGGGTGGGGGAGAGCTAAAGGTACTGGGGGAACGGAGCTGATGGCACTGGGGGATAGTGGAGCTGATGCACGTTTACTGCAGCCCTAGCCAGGAGTGATCACTGGTTTAGCACAAATTTGGAAACGTCAGTTCAGTTACTCCATGTGCCCGTTGTCATTTATGCCAACATTTGGGTTTCTGAGCAAAAATTCATCAAACTATTTTAACTATTGTATTGTACGTGTTGACAAGGAGATTTTTGTGAAACTCACCTGTAAAATCTTTTTCTCGTAGTTCCATTGGGGGACACAGACCATGGGTATAGCCTAGAGGTATTACTAGGAGGGACACTATGCAAATAGAAGAAGCTCCTCCTCCTTGGGCTATACCCCCAGGCTCCAGCAGGAGAACTTCAGGCGTTGCCAAAGCAGTAGGAGAAGGAGAACCATAAAAAAACAATGGAACCAAACGGCCGTAAACCAAGAGGCCCAAACAGGATATAGAAATCCTCCCATGCATACGCAAAAAGGGGTGGGAGCTGTGATCCCTCAATGGAACTACTGAGAAAAAGATTTTACAGGTGAGTTTCACAAAAATCTCCTTTCTCGGGCATTCCATTGGGGGACACAGACCATGGGGCGTCCTAGAGCAGTCCATGGGGTGGGAGACACTCACGGCACCGCCAGGAGCCACGTCCAACGGTCAAGCGGAAACCGCTGCCTGCAACACCTTGCGCCCAAGGGCCGCGTCAGCGGACGCCAGCAAATGCACTTGATAAAACTTAGTGAAGGTGTGCAGGGACGACCAAGTGGCCGCCTTACACAGCTGGGACGCTGAGGCCCGATGCGACAGGCCCAGGAGGATCCCACCGCCCTAGTGGAGTGGGCAGTAATCCGGACCGGAGGAATCTACCACGAGCACGGTAAGCCGCCGATATGGCAGCAGCGTATCCAGCGCGCAAGGTGGCCTTGGAGGCCGCCAAACCCCGCCTAGGACCGTCAGGTATCACAAACAAGGAGTCCGAGCAGCGGAAATCAGCCGTGGCCCTGAGATACACTCGAAGAGCCGGACCACGTCCAGGGAATGGAGAGCGCTCCATGGAGTTAGCCGGAGAAGGACAAAAGGAAGGCAAAACCAGATCCTCATTAAGGTGGAAAGGAGACACCACCTTGGGTAGAAAGGACGGAACCGGACGAAGAACCACCTTATCTTGGTGAAAAACCAGGAAAGGTTCTCTGCAGGACAGCGCAGCCAGCTCCGACACCCGCCGAATAGAGGTTATGGCCACTAGGAAAACCACTTTCCAGGAAAGGAAGGAAAGGGCCACGTCCCTAAGGGGCTCGAAGGGGTTCCCCTGGAGACCAAGGAGGACCAGGTTAAGGTCCCAAGATGGCAGAGGATGGGCGTGCGGGGGAACAGAATGTGCCACCCCTGAAGAAAAGTTCGCACCGGACCCAGAAAGGCAAGGACCTCTGGAAGAAGACAGCCAGAGCCGAGACCTGACTCTTCAACGAGCCGAGAGAGAGACCCTTCTCAAGGCCCGACTGCAGAAGGCAAGTACCACGGAATGGAGAACCGTGGGGGAGGAACCCTGATGACTCACAAAAAGACAGAAAAGCCTTCCATGTGCGGTAGTAAATCCTGGAGGAAGCCGGCTTCCGTGCCTAATCATGGTGCGCACCACTGAATCGGAGAAACCCCGTTTCCTCAGGAGGAGGGCTTCAGCAGCCAGGCCGTTAAGCGCAGAGACCGTAAGTTCCGGTGGAAGAGAGGCCCCTGAGACAGCAGGTCCTCTCTGTCGGGAGGGGCCCAGGAGCGTCTGCGAGCATGCGCCACGGCGATCCGCGAACCAGGAGCGGCGAGGCCAGTCTGGGCGATGAGAATCGCCGGAATCCCTTCCAGCGCGATCCTGCGAAGAAGCTTGGGCAATAGAGGATCGGAGGAAGACATAGAGAAGGCGGAAGTGTTGCCATGGAGCCACAAGCGCGTCCACTCGCACGCCTTCGGGTCCCGTGCCCTCGCCAGGTACACAGGAACCTTGCAGTTCAACCTGGATGCCATCAGATCGACATCCGGACGGCCCCACCTGCGGCAGAGCTCCTGGAAGACTTCCGGGTGCAGCGACCACTCGCCGGGATCCACTATGGTCCGACTCAGAAAGTCCGCTGTCCAATTGTCGACACCCGGAATATACACTGCCGACAGCAGCGGAGCGTTGGACTCCGCCCACTGGAGAATCCACTCCACCTCCGCGTATGGCCCTGCTGCGGGTACCACCTGATGATTGATATAGGCCCACGGCCGTGGCATTGTCGACTGGACCCGCTGGAACCCGGATAGGATCCGGGTCCAATGAAGAGGAGAGAAAGATTGCTCGCAGCTCCAGGATGTTGATCGGAAGCGAGATTCCTCCGCCGACCAGACCACTGAACCGTCTGGTCCTTGAGAACACCGCCCCAGCCCGAAGGCTGGCATCCGTGGTGACAATTGTCCAGCAGCAGGGGAGAAAGGAGCGGCCGGACCCCAGGTCGGGAGACAGCCACCAGGATAGGAGGCCCGAACCCGAGGGGAGACGGACCCTGGAATCCAGACCCAATGGGGACTTGTCCCAGCGTGAGAGGATCAGCCGCTGAGGTGGCGAGTATGGAACTGAAGCATACGGAATGGCCTCTAAGGAGGCCACCATGAGGCCCAGAGTCGCATGCACTGCCGGATGGACAGAGTCTGGGGAGACCGCAGGAGTCGAACCGCCTCCTGAATCTGTGAGGACTTGGAGTCCGGAAGGAACACCTGGAGAGTGGCGTATCAGAATCATCCCCAGGAAGCGAGCCTCTGGGATGGGATGAGAAGGCGACTTTGGTCGGTTGATCAGCCAGCCGAACTGTTCCAGAGTCTGGACAGTAATCTGGGCGCTGTCCACAGCCTGAGAAAGGAGCAGGGCCTTTATCAGAATGTTCGTCCAAGTAGGCAAGGAAAATGCCCTTGAGCGAAGAAGGGCCATGATAGGTGCCAGGATCTTAGTAAAGACCCGAGGGCGTAGCCAACCGAAGGGAAGGGCGACAAATTGATAATGGCGGTCTCCGATAGCAAGCCGCAGGTAGCACTGATACGACTCTGCTATAGGGACGTGCAAATAGGCGTCCTGAATGTCCACCGAGGCAAGAAATTCCCCTGGAAGAAGTGGCGCAATGACCGACCGGAGGGACTCCATGCGGAACTTCCTGACCCATAGAAACTTGTTGAGCAGCTTTAGGTCCAGGATAGGGCGCATGGGCCCCTCCTTTTTGGGCACTACAAACAGGTTGGAGTAAAAACCTGAGCCCTGGTCCTCCAGGGGACGGGAGATGACCCCCGGTCAGCAGAGAGGACCGCCCCAACAGGGCCGAAGCCCGGGCGGGGTCCCCGGAACCCGAGAGAGGAAAACGTTCCGGTGGTTTGGACTCAAGTCTATCTTGTAACCGGACATTATAATCTCTAGAGCCCAGGCGTCCTGAATGTGAGCTCTCAGGGTCTCAGAAAGGAGAGCAGACGACCCCCACCGTGAGAGGTGGGGCGCCCTTCATGCAGAGGACTGTTTGGGGGCTGCAGGGCGAGGCAGACTGAGCCTTCGGGCGCCAGGAGGCTGGGGCTTGAAGGAGGGCTTTCTCGGGAGTCCGAGACCCTCCGGCCGATGAAGAGGAGGACGGCCGGGTGGAGGAGAGCGACGAGGCAGTATCGGGAACCAGAAGAACCCGGACGAGCAGGGGTCTGGACCGAGGCTGGGGCAGATGGGTACTCTGCCCCCAGTTGCAGCTGAAATAAACTCATCAGCTGAGCCCCAAACAGGCAGGATCCGTCAAAGGGAAGGTTTGCAAGGGAGCAGCTTGGAGGAGCGTCAGCGTCCCAGACCTTCAACCAGATCTCTACGTTGAAGTATAGAGAGGGAGGAGATGCGGGCAAACAAGGCTCCAATGTCCATGGAGGCCTCGCAGAGAATTGGCAGCCTGAGACATTTGGAGGATAAGGTCCAAAGTGTCAGCGGGCGCATGTTGGTCCGTCAAAATCCTGGATGACGTTGCAGCCACATAGAGGGCCCTAGCCACCCATGCAGATGCAAATGCCGGGCGCAGGGACGTGCCCGCTAGGAAAAATGGACTTTGACAAGGAATCAAGCGCCTATCCACGGCATCTTGTCAGGGAGGAGCCGTCCAGGACTGGTAGGGCAGTGTTTTTGGCCAGTCTGGCCACGGGCGGATCCACCTTAGGGGAGGCCCACTTTCACCTAGCCGCAGGAAATGGATACAGTGCATCCACTACGCCTGGCTGAGGTGAAGCTTTTGGTTAGGCCGATCCCAGGCCTTGGATACGACCGTGGTGAACTCACTATGTGCAGGGAAACACCGCGGTCTCAGGTTTATAGGCGGAAGAGGGCAAACTCCTGACTGGTGGGAGGAGTAGAGCCCTCCTGGAGGTTAAAGGTGTCACGGACCGCCAAAACCAATTCAGAGACCACAGCGGACAGTCTTGGAGGGGTCCCGCTCCATGATCTCGTCCAAATCTGACAATTCCCCCTCTGACATCTGCTCCCTGGGGAGAACCATCAGAAGTGCGCCTCAAGGCGGGGGAGGGAAAGCGGAGGCATCAGAGGAAGACTGCTGGCGCTCACGCGGTCTCTTAGCGCCGGGCGGCCCTGGGAGAGTCACCTGGGGGAGCTAGGGTGAGGCGCCCCGGGTTGGCGGGCGGCACTACGCTCCATAAAGGCCATGGCCGCTTTGGCTACTAGGGCCAAATCCGCTGCAGCACTAGTCATGGCGGGCGCTCAGGCGGGTACCACCGAGTCCGCAGGGGTAGGTGGGAACCAGGCTGGGATATCGCAGTAAGGGCGACCTGGTCGGGCCAGGGGCAGGGCATGAGGCACTGAACTCCCGTGACAGAGAGAGACAAAGACACGTCTTACAGGACCCCAGTGGAGCCTGAGAAGACGCCTATGGCAGACTATGAGGGCCCCAGGCTTAGGCATGATTGGCACCTTGTAGAAATAAGTTCTCCCTACCAGTTAGAAGCAAAAATCTGGCAAACTGTCAGCTCAGCAAGCACTGAAGTTCATCCAAATGCTGGGAGAGCGAGCAGACACCACTCCTGTAAGCTCAGGAGGAAGCAGGAGAATAGGCTCCGCCCCCTCCGTGGCGTCAATGGCGGGAAAAATAGGCTCCGCCCCCTTGGCGTCAATGGCGGAGAAAACGCCAAAGAAAAAGGTGTCCCCCTCCTGCCATGGGGACCCCATCTCAGAATGCCCCAGTAATAGTGTCCCCAAGGGGAGAAGCATGGGGGAGAGAGAGAGAGGCGCGGCAGGTGTCAGAGACCTGCCGCTCTGCAGCTGCGACTGAGCGGCCTCTTAAAGGGACCCGACCTATTAATGGCGGCCCGGTCAAATGAGCGGGCTCGCTCCATAAGGTCCCCGCAGAGGGAATCATGTCCCCCAAGATGTGCCAAGCCTCTGGGGAGTCCAAGAGGAGAGAACCCCCTTATTTAAGGTGGAACCGTCTAGCTTTAAGCGACATACCAATAAGGTGGCATCCGACTATGGGTGCTGCTCAGTGCCATGTCCTCTATGCCCTCAGCCCAGACGTGGTCATATTTCACCCAGGCAGCCAGAGGGACAGAGCGGAGAGAGGGAGAACACAGACTGCAGTCATACTTATCTGTTCCTGCAGTCTTCTCCCTCATATGTCGGACCAGCAGGAAAGCACCTCTTCAGAGCGTCTGACTCCGCAGTGTGGAGATGCAGTGCTCTGGAATGAGGGTGGCGATAGGTGTCCCAATGGCTGGCGGGATGCGGTGCTACCAGGGAGCCGGATCCTCTTTTCTTCTTTGGGGGACGGTGGAGGAGGCCAGGCAGCGTCCATGGGCGGCGGCAGTCACTCCACGGGGGACCAGGAAAGCGCAATGCTGACCTGCGTCCC
Source organism: Bufotes viridis (assembly GCA_033119425.1). NCBI lineage: Eukaryota > Metazoa > Chordata > Amphibia > Anura > Bufonidae > Bufotes > Bufotes viridis. The sequence continues at coordinate 11,255 of JAKVIS010004559.1, forward strand.
CATCTGTAGAAAAATAATAAACAGGAGTAGCAGTGTCATCCTCCTTCTACAGACACTAAGCAAAGACTGAAGTTCTCCTGCTGGAGCCTGGGGGTATAGCCCAGGAGGAGGAGCTTCTTCTATTTGCATAGTGTCCCTCCTAGTAATACCTCTAGGCTATACCCATGGTCTGTGTCCCCCAATGGAATGCCCGAGAAAAGCTCATTTTTACTATATCGTCTGTGAAATAATTGAATAAACACCCGATCATAAAGCATCAGTCTCAATAATAGTCTCTTTAAATAGGATCTCAACAGATTGTGTTATTTAGCAGAGAACCAGTGGCCCACCCCAATCTCTTTCATGGAGCTGGTAAATATTTCTAGGGTGGAGTCGGTACTGGAGGAGCATGGGTGCGGTGGCGTCAAGCTCGACCCCCTTTACCTCCGCTATTTGATCCGGAGCTTGCGTGGCCATGTGGAGAAGCCAGGGGAAGAGGTCGGGTGGAGATTCGCGGAGAGAGATCTGATAGGCGGTTGATCCCACCCTGACATGCCTGGTTCTCCCTGATTTAGCCCGATGCAGTTTCCTGAGGATTGACATGATCCCGCTTTTCTGAGCGTGTTCTGGACGGGGGTTGTTTGGATCAACGGGTTTGGAGGTGGTACAGAGGGAGGTTAATATATCAGGGGCAGCAAAAGCAGTTGGTGAGAGCGGTCCTCAGTTTGGTTCGCCTGCCGCAGTAGCGTGCGTGCTGTCACTAAATGGAGGAGAGGAGGTGCATCCAGCTGGAGAAGGAGGCTTCATAGGGGAGATACCATTTGACTGTTGGTTATATTTAACCGCTCGTAGCCTGGTAACTAATGTGTCTGGACTTCTTAACATCCTCCTATATTTAATTGCTCCTCTCTCTTAACTCCAGATTCACTAATCCGGGCTTGGGATTGTGCCCCTCTTACAAAAAGCCAGCGATATCTCACCAATATACTAACTGTGTATTAACTCCTGTTTGACAAGCTTTTAACCAACAAGCTTACTAATAGACTGAGATCCTCAAACTACTAATCAAACATTTCCGCTGCAATGCCACATACAAAAAAAAAAAAAAAAAAGCAGATGATCAGCATGGGTCTAATGCTAAACAAGACAAACAAAATGCTCTGCGTACATTTATTTCTGACCCCTACAACCTCTCCATCAAGGACCTCTAAATCTAGTAAAGAGATCGGGGAAGAGACAGAGTCTGGTTTGGAAGAAAACATACAGTTAAATGCCCTTGAAGGGAAAGAAACGGAGGTTGAACTAGAAGATTCTGATCCAAAAATGGTGAAAGAAACCTTCTGTGCGGTTACAAGGTTGGAGACTATGATGGAGAAGGGGATAACTACAGGTGGGGAGTGCGAACAGGCGACTTAGTAAGTTGCGGGATTGTGGGAGATGGAGAAAAGAATATCGCCAGGAGGCGGATTTATTATATAAACTAGAGAAAGAAGTAGCGTTTCTTAAACTAATATTGCCATATGGAGAATAAATTAACGGATATGGAAGATAGATCAAGAAGAGGACATTTGCAGATGGGTGGGAATACCTGGAAGGAATGGAGGATTCACACTGTCGATTTCATGGAAAAATTGGATTATTCAGTGGTTACTAGTGTTCAAGGAAGAAATATGATATAAAAAAAAGAGATTGAGGCAGGCTGGGGTTAAGTATGGCTTGGTCTTTCCAGGCCAAGCTTCCAGTGGGATCATCAGGATAAATCTTTTTTTTTTTTAGTCTTCCTAGAAGAAGCAAGTGAATGGGCAGATCTGAAGGAAATGTAATAATTGGTAATTACAGCTTTCCAGATGGAAAAATTGAGGGCATTTGGGCTGGGGGTTGGCTTTATGTTCCTTGAGAGAGTGGAGAGTTGTTGTTTTTTCCCCTCTTTTTTTGGGGTTTGGTGTGGTATTACTCCTTGAATGAAAAAAATGATCCTCAGTTACTGTCGCGGGTTAAAGAAAGGTTGAAAAGGTTTGCGATTTTTGATTGGATGAAGTACTTACCGGGCATCATCTGGCCTTCAGGAAACACACTTGGATAGAGAATTGTTAAATTGTGTAGAAAAAGATGGCTAGGAGCACAATACCATTCGGTATTCAAAATTTTGATTCAGTATCGATACTATCAAAAGTATTGCAATAATAAATAAAACTCCAAAAAAAAGTCACGTGCATCTCACATTTTATGGAGCGGCCGGGCCATAATATAACAGTCCTATCCTATTTTTGGGGGACAAGGCAACTAAAGAAAATGGCGAATCGTGTAGTTTTATTTTAATTATTTTTATTTCACAGTCGGCGTTCATCCCATAAGAGAAGTTTTTAAATAGTTTGGACTTTTCGGACGCGGACTCTGGATCAGTGCCACCAATGAGAGGAGGTGAGGGAGTCGGGGACCCTGTGGCCACTGCCACCAATGACAATACCGTAGGGAGTGAAGGAAGAGGGGGAATGGGGCACTGAGTGCACTGTGGCCACTTATCTTT